>JARHVA010004467.1:772500-797500 GCA_037957365.1 Torreya grandis
ATTTACATGTGTTATTATCTCCTTGGCATATATGTTTTTGGTTCCATGTTGTTATATGGTATATAAGTATTTTCTATATTCATGTGTTTCACACATCTTTTGATTGTGATTCAGGCATGAAAAAATACATGATATAGACAATTTAAGATGCTAGGACTTACATCTACTCATGTCATGTGGACATTTAGGCAATCCAATTCTTTTATCATGATACATCTAGGTTATATCATTCTATGGTCATTTTAATTTATCATGTTTTAGATTATGTACTTACACATGACTTTATCCATGCTTATATCTTATGTAGTGTACTTAATATGTTATGTACTTAATGTTTTTTTCTAAAAATTATGATTCATGGACTAGTATGTTATGTTTATACTAGTTATTTATGATTTCATTCATACACTTGTTTGAGTGTCTTGCCTTGTTATTGTCTTGATTGTTTGAACATTTGAATGTGCTACATTATTTGTGTCTCCCATTCCTTTGTTGCCTATTTTAAATTTGAATATATCATATCTTGTTGTATGTTGACATTTGAATATGTCATTCTTTCTTTGTGGATATTTGACTAAGATGTGTCCCTTTAATTATGTGACATTTCAACATGCACCTTGCTTAATATATCCTTAGACCATTGAATTTTGTTTTTATTTTGAGTGATTTTGTGTGTGTGTGTGTGTGTGCGCGCGCATGTGCTTGATTACTTCATGATATTGTACTATTACTATTAATATGTGGCCATGATTTACATCATGAATATTAGGGATTGGTGTGATCACATTCTTCATGCCTCAATGATATATCTACCTAGACATGTTCCTTGTATAAGCTACTTGGTTGATATATAGATTATATAGTTATCTTATCATTTTGAGGTAAGGTGACTACAATTTTCTCCTTCCCCTCACCTCTAAAGTGGGAATGTTAGTGGGGACATGCCATAGGGGGAATGAATTCCACATATATTCACAAACTCAGATTGTAGTGGGGGCATGTTTTGAAAACATGTTGTCCACATTTTTCACAATTTTAGATTCAGTGAGGGCATGTTTTGGAAACATTTTCTTCACACTTCTCAAATATTCAACATATCTAGATTATAGTGGGGGCATGTTATGGAAATATGTTCTCCACACATACACTAATTTCTAGTTTTAGATATATATTGAAACATGTTATGGAAACATGTTCTCCACATTTACACATTTTTCAAATTGGCCAAAAATCACATTTGTATGATTTAGATACACATGCATGGTATAGTATATATATATATATATATATATATATATATATATATATATATATAGTACCATTTTTGTACATATTTTAAATATGAGATTTATCTAAGGTACATATGTTATTCAATTTGTACATAATATTTAAAAATCAAATTAGTTTTAGATTTCAAACACTTTTATGGACTGTCATCACCCACTAGGTTAGACTTTTATGGATTGTATGGAGCCAATTTATTGTAGTAGTTAGTTCATTTTTTGTATGGTTAAGGTGATTAAATCACTCAATCCTTCCAATTTTATAGGTTGAACTTGATTAAATCATCCAACCTCACCAATTTTATAGTGTGATTTGACTTGATTCACTCAAGCTCACATGGTTATAAGTATGTCAAGGTTGCATGGTTGAACTAAACTCAATTATTGAGAGGTAACTCACCTTTTATATAAAGTTGAAGGTATGTGTCCTCAAATCTCTCTTTGTCCCCTATATATATTCAATATTCATATTTTATATTTATTCTAATAATATCTTTAATGATTCATAATGATATATTTTTTTTCAAATGAAATTGTTAAAAGGCAAGGTAGTTGCATCGATACACAAATACACTCCTAAACCTTGCTTTATTTCAATCTCAATCATTTCAAAATTTTCAATTTTAGATTATATCAATCTATTATATACTATAACATGCTCTTATTTTTAGGTTAGTCACAACTAAATCACTCAAGTTAGAATCAAGAAAAGGCAATGTGTGTTTCACACACCCAACTATGCATTACTTTTCCTTTAAAATAGTAATTTAATTACTAGATTAGGGGAGAGAAAATGTAAAGAATATTTTTGAATTATATAACACCTTAGTCTTGTACACTTCAAAAAGATAAACCTTGTTTTTTCCTCTTAGTTCTATACATTCCCTACTACAAAAAGGTTTACATACATTACACGTGTGCCTAATTGTTTATCTCTTAGTATATATAATGCAATTGTAATTACCCATGCATTTTATATTTATTAGAATGATGTAAACCTACTTATCTTACATATCTTCAAGTTATGGACATAAACCTACATTTTTTCTTCCTCGACACTTACATCTTAGTTAGACACCTATGTCGACATAAGTGTCTTGACTAGACACAAAGTTATTAAATTTTCAAATTTAATGTATTCCTATGGTCAACCTAAGTTCTTTAGTGTAAGATATTATCCAAAGGATTTGTATAAATACATGATACATCCTTATGAATTCCTTACCTATCACAAACCTATCACAGACCTATCAACTTACAAGGAAAAATACCAAAATCATTGAATCCACTAATTGAGTTAGAAAAGATTCCCTATTTTTTCATATTTCCATATCAATAATAGGGACACTACATCTACAAGTATGAAGTAATGAAGGATAATTTCATGAGCCATATTTTCCAAGTTACAAGGTAGGTCACTATTATACTTGTTTATCACACATCACATGATTCACACATAATAAAACATATAGGAGAGAGCTACATAAGTCTAAAACCCTCTTTATATTATTGGATATGTGGGAAACACTCATTAAAAAAGGATCTTTGGGTTAGATTGACACTGTGTGATCACTAATGCATTTTTTCATAGTCAAAATATGTATGAAGAAGTAAAGTTTTGTTATTTGACAAGGAATGATGATATATGACCTAGACTAAATGCACTAGAGCGATGTGACATAGAACCCAAAATCATCTAGGTGGTTTCATCTAGTTTAACTATATATTACTTACATGACACATGCATCTAATCTAGATATAAGTGTCGACATAACTATCCCAAGTCGACACTAGTGTTCATCACTATAGAAGACATTTTTCTATAATTTGATGATTGATCTATAATATTTTTCTAGTATGCTTTTATTTTGCCCCAGATATAAATCTATATTAGAATTAGAACCAACTAAGTACATTGGTTTCATTAACATGACAATATATATCATAGTTGTACTTTCAATTTTTATCATATCTTAAAATAATAAATCTAGAATATGTTTTATCTAAGATTTGCAATTAATTGTCTTACTATGCAGATAGTTTACCACCATTGTGCCCTAGGGTATATCTACCATTTTAACCCTAATATATATTTTAGGGTTAAACTTTTATATTAGTAGGGGCATGACATAGGGGCATGACTTACACATTTCTTCATGAACTAAGATTGTAGTGGGGGCATGTTTTGAAAAGACATTATCCATATTTGTCATAGTTTTAAATTCAGTCAGGGCATGTTTTAGAAACATGTTGTCCACACTTAATTCATATTTAACATACCCAGATTATAGTGGAGGCCTATTATGGAAACATGTTCTCCACACATGTTATAGTTTTTAGTTTTAGATATATAGTGGGGGCATGTTATTGAAACATGTTCTCCAAACTTACACAGTTTTCAAATTGGTCAAAATACATAGTTATATGGTTCAAATACACATTTATGGTAAAATTCTATACATTGGTCCCATTTTTATACATATTTTCAATATGAGACATATCTAAGGTTCATATGCTTTGAGATGTGCACTTAATATTCTAAAATTAAATTAGTTTCATATTTCAAACACTTTTGGATACTGTCATCACCCACCAGGTTGGAATTTTATGGACTATATTGAGCCAATATACTATAGCAGTTGTTTTATTTTTAGTATGGTTAAGATGATTAAATTTCTAAATTTAACCAAGTTTATAAGTTAGACTTGATTAAATCATACAACCTCATTGGTTTTATAGTCTGAATTAACTTTATTCACTCATGCTCACATGTTATAATTATTATTAGGTTGCAAAATTGAGTTAATCTCAACTTTCAGGTGGAAACTCATCTTTTATCCAAAGTTGGGGGCATGTGTCCTCTAATTTATATCTATCTACATATATATATATATATATTTAATTTATATATTTTTTTATTTTTCCTAATAATATATCTAATGATTCATAATGATACATTTTTTCAAATCACATTTTTGACAGTTGCATTAATACCCATGTGTACTCCTAAACCTTTTTCTCTTTCAATTTCAATCATTTCAATGCTTTTTCAATTTAAGACTATATGCACTAATCATATACTATAAAATACTCTTGGTTGTAGGTTATTCATCAAGAAATCACTAAATTTGGTCTCAATCAAAGGAAAGGTTCATTATAAACATCGAAGTATGCATTCATTTTCCTTTAAACTAACAATTTCATTACTATATTAAAGGGGGGAAATATAGACATTATTTCTAAAATATGTAGCAGCTCAGTCTTGTATACATGGAAAATATAGAATTTGTATATTCCTATAAATTTTAGACCTTTCCCTCTACTAAAAGGCTCACATACACTATCTATTTGTGCCTAATTGTTTATCTCTTAGTCTAACCAATGCCATTTTGATGACCCAAACCTTCTATCTTGACTATAATGTTGTAAACTTGCTTATCTTCTATCTCTATATGTTTTAGACTTGTACCTACTCTTCTACTTCTTGGACATTTGAATCCTAGTCAGACACCTACATCAATGCATGTGTCCCTAATTGGCATAATTTTATTCCATTATTAGGATACAAATTCTAGCTACAAATTTACCTCTAGATGTTTCTAGAAGTTTTATGTCTAGCTTTGTTATTGATCTATCTATTATTTCTCCTTCAATGCAAATAAAGAGCCCAAAAAAAGGGGATAATTTTAAAATCAACATTAAGTTTTACACCTATAAACCTAAAATTCCACCAATACCTAGCATATAGTCATCAAAATGAGATCTCCAAATGACCTAGTCATCACCTATGACATTAGTTACCATGACTATGGAAAAGATCCACAATTAACTAAATTTTGGGTGAAGCTACCCAAATAAGGAAACCATCATCATGGGAGAGAGTTTTCCATTCACCTATCTAGTTACACATTCAAATAAGTGCATTTCACCCAAAATAATAACACCCCCTCTAATGCCTCGTCCACCTTCTACATCCCAACACCAATGTCAAAATGAAGAAACAAGGGAACTGATTGTTCTCCAATGGGTAAAGGAGTTGCATATTGAAAGGGATGAGAGGAATAATTTGGTTCTCATAGAGTTACCTATAGTCTCTATCCAATTTTATAAGAAGAGTGGGACTATCCATAGGGTGAGGAAGAGGAAAGATTTGAATCTAAGTACCAGGGAGGAAGAGGAATTTGATCAAAGGGAGAACGTGTTCCCTCTATCAAAGAAGCCCAAGAATAATCCTAATGATCCCACTAAGTATAATGAATATTCATTTACTTTTGTGTATTTTGATAGTGTTTCCATGAAATAAATTCATGAGATGAAATATGAAACATTCAAAAGGTTAAAACATAGACAAACCATTAAGGATCCTCATGAAATAGTTGATGTGTACAAAGTGTAGCCCCCAAGATGTAAAACATTTTGATTAATATTAGGAATTCCAAAGTAGGAATCTAGTATAAAATAGAAAATGTCACTAAGTTTTGGAATAAAATGTAAGAATTAGAAAAGATGTTGAATTTCCTAGTTCATTCTTCCATAACTAGTTCATTTAGCCAATTAAACTTGATGACTAGCATGGATGTATAACCAGTTCATTTAGCCAATTGAACTTGATGACTAACATGGATGCATCATGGTGTCTAAATTATGTAATTATGAGAAAGGATGCTTTAATTAATTATAATAATCAAATGAAGACATTTTCATAACATTATTCTAATTATGAAAGTGAGGCCTTGGAAAATTTGAGAGATTGAGGGTTACTAACATGATCACTCCTATAGGTGAAATCGTCAACATGCTAAATTTTGAGAACCTCCTATAGGTAGTTACCAAGAACTTCAAGAAGAAATTTGAAGGCACCATATATAGAACCAATGAAGAAAACTTGAAATTAGTTAATTTTTCCAAAGATAGGGTGGCAAGATCTAAAAATTTTGGAGTAAAATTAAAGGGTTCAGACATTGAACAAATAAGGTTGATGGCTGAGGCCATGAAACTCTTCAAACCTTCATTAATCAAATTTCATATCATAAATAAAGAATTAGATGCAACACATGCATTATTTGAATAATTCAAGGATAAATAAGTTACTTTAGGGTTGATTTCAAGTACATAACCAACTATTAGTGTTTCTATAACTCAAGGTATCCAATTTTTAGGATTCATGGTCCTAAAGACTCAAATGAGCCTAGTTTTGATCCCTCACGGATCTCTAGTAGTTACTTTAGTTACAGCTACAATTAATCCATAGACTTATTCAACTAGCAGTGACACATTATCACATTTATAAAACTATATATGTATTTACATGTTTTAATAAAGATGGAACTTTTAATTCATAACTTATTTACTTTGAATGTACATTATATTTTTAGTTGAAGAGTATGTTCTAAATCTTATCAATGTACATGCATCTTTTTCATGATTCAGAACATACTATTCTATTTTTAGACTTGTAAATTTAGATGGTGCTTCAGAGATCAGGCTTTCCACATCCTAATACTATATGTACTTGTAACCTCCCACTTCCAAAGGGAGGAAAATTTTGGCTATTAAAATTAATAGGAAAATTTTGGAAGTTATGCTAATTTGATTTTGATGTGTAAATCTTGATTCTTCTTTAATTATTGGGACTATGTGGAACATGATATCATTTTAGTATCTTAGTTATTTTATTTTTCATGAGTTAATTTTCTAATAAAATTATTTACTTTAATTTATAGTTGATTTTAATTCCTTTTTAATGCTAATTATAACCCCCCTTTGTAGATGTGCAATACCAATCTGACAAATGTGGAAACCTTTAATTCTTCATGTTTACGTTTCCTATGTTTTATTTCCCTTTGACTCATAATCACATTTGAGTGCTTTCATGCTACATAAGATTAAATTAGACATTAGTTATATAATTTATTATCCAAACTTATGTCAATTACTAGTCTTGAAGAGTTTTCATCTTGTGTCATCCACAAGCCTCTTTTTTCCCCTTCCTTTCCCTATTTTTTGAGATTTTTAAGAATCATTCCCACCTTAGTAAAAATAATCATACTTCCACCCATTATGAGTAGATTTAGGGTATTCCATAGCCAACTCATCCATGGTAAGCAATCTATATTTCTCATTATTATTCCACTAATAGGTTATTGTAAAATTGAATAACATGCAACTCATGCCTTGAAATGAAATATTTTATCGATTCTAAAACATTAGAGGTATCCTAATATAGGTATATGTGGTGTGAATAAAACTCACATAAATAATAATTCTCATGTGAAACCTCATTCACTTATTATCTTTAATATTTCAAACATCATCTTGTTCTTTTGTTACCTTTTGCACTCTACGTCATGCTTAGCCTTTTATGATTTACATGGTAAGTGAGATAGTATTCTATTTACCTATGCCTATGCATCTTTCAAATAATATTATCTACCTCATTATTTTGTATATTCTTTTGCGATATATATTTAAGCTTAATATTTTATTTATGGTTACTACTTCATCTTATCTTTGTTAAGTTTATCTCCTTACCCTCTAAGAACCATTTACCCTCTTCTCTAGAATATGAGTGGCATTACAATTTTATTTATTAGTTTTATTGATGTTTGAAGGTATGTATAGATTTACATTTGGTTTATTTCTATTTTTTGACATGCCTTTAGTGAGGAATTTCGATTTTACCTCTTAATTATTGGGTTAAATCACATAAATGAGTCTCACTTGGAAACCAAGTCCATCTAAATCCAAAAATGAAAAATGGGGTTCATTTTATCCCCCTTTTTTATAACCCAATTCATTATAACCCCCATGTGTACTTTTTTCATCATCTTATAAAAAAGGGGGTTCGAATGAAGGGTTTCAAATGTTTATGTCATGCATGTAATTAATTTTAATAAAGTAGCTAATGAAATAATGTATTTTGAGGGGGTTAGAACATAGGGGGTTCAAACGAACCCATTTCACTATAACCCCCTTCGTTCTAACCCCATATGGAATCAATTCCTCACCCATTTAAGTGGAAAGATACTATTGGCCTCTATTAGCCACTTTAGACGCCATGTATTAGGGTGAAAACATATAATAAAAATGTGTGGTTGTACATATAAATAGGTATTTTTATGAGTTTTATAATAATATGAATTTTTTTAAAGTTTTAATAATATTTAATATTTATTTTGATTTATTTAATAAAATATACTTATTTATAAAATGAAGTACCATATGTTTGAGGCACTAGGAAAATATCACTGCACTCAACTTTAATGCCCTTGTTAAAATGGTGAAAAAATTAGTTCATTTTGACACACACACACACACCCACACAAACATCATAAGGATAAATCCTAAAGGTTTGATATTACCCACCCAGGTCATTAAAAAATTAATTAATTTTTTCATCAAAAAATTATAAAAAAATATTTTACACTATGCCCATGTTTCTAGGAGAACTTTTCAAGAAATCTTGAGAAAAAATTAATTTTTGAAAAAATTATGAGGAGAAATCAAGCAATCAATAAAAATGTTTATACATGAAATATACACATTATGTATTTAGGTATTAAAAAAACTATTTTCTATCATTTAAAAAAAAAAAAATGTAATCTACACTTCAAATTCAACATTCATTAGTTTACACTGTTTTCACAAAGTATATTGTTAAGTCACTATTGTCTAAACAAATTGATAAATGTTCACATTTTCATTTATTGTTATCCCATTTGTACCAAAAAGTGGGACACAATATTATGATTCAACCTTGTTTTCATTTATTTCCTTTGTTCTTTGTCTAACCTGCCACACCATTCCAAATCTTATATATTTTATTATGAATCCTCTAGGACTTATAAAGTTTATGATTAGCAAACTAACAAAATCAAGGTTAAAATAGATGTTATAATTTCTAAAGATGGCATACTTGACTGTGCATCTAATTTAGATTCTCTTGATATTGTTTCTACTTGTTTTCATATTGATTCAAGCAATAATGAAGTTGATGTTGTGAATAGTATTGTTGATACACCTAGTGTTACTACTCCATATTCTAGTCTTGCTCTACCTAAACATATGTCTAAGTGGGAAAAGATAACTATACAAGATTGTGGAGTTGATGTAGATCTTAATGATACTCATAGAACTAGGAAACACTTTTGAAAGTATGTTTTAATGTATATAATTATGAACAATAATTACCCTCAAACACCTAATAAAGATTAAAGTTACCCTCATTACATAAAATCAATTAATGATGATAACAACTCTTTGATCTCTAATCACACTTGGGGCTCAATCCCTCTCCCTAAAGGTCATAATTTGGTAAGTTGTAAATGGTTATTTAAAACTAAGTATAATTACAATAATCAAATATAAAATACAAATCTAGATTAATTTGTAGAATTTTCTATCGAAATAAAGTAATTTACTATATTGAATTTTTTTCACCAATAGTTAATATTCCCACAATTAAAGTTATTTTATCTATAGCAGCTCATATGAATTGGCATGTTTATCAAATGGATGTTAAGAGTGATTTATTGAATGATGACTTGCATGAATAAATTTACATGTGTCAACCTCCTCATTTTATTAATAAAGGTAATATAAATATTGTTTACAAGTTAAACAAATTAATTTCTATTTTTTAAAATCACATAGGGAATGACACTCCAAAATCAATTAATTTTTTATTGTTTAAAGATTTACCCATAGATCCAATGATCTTAATATGTTTATAAAAAACACCTATAATTTCATATTTATCATAGTTTTATATGTTTATGAATCTATAATAATTGGTTGTAATAATTCATCAGTTTCTTGCACTAAAAATTCTCTAAATGATACCTTTGAAATGAAAGATTTATTTTTTTTACATTACTTTTTAGGCATTAATATTTAGAAAGAAAAAGACAACATTATCAATCAGAATATACATATGAATTTCTAATTATGTTTAATATGTTGGATTTTAAACCCATTTATACCCCTTGTGAACTTGGTGTAAAAGTGTTGAATGACATGGAAAATAAAAATGTTGATCATACTTTATAAATGAAATTAGTTGGAAGTTTGAATTATGTTACTCATATTCATCCTGACATTATTTTTTTATGTTAGATAGGTTTCTTATATTATGTCAAATATTAAAATTTCTCAATTTAAAGTTAAAATAATTCTTCATTATATTAAATTTATCCCAATTCTTGGCATTGAACATACCTTGAATACCACCATTTTCTATGGTAAGTTATTCTAGTTATGATTGGTCTGGTGATCCTAATAATTGTAGATCCATAAGTGGTTATTATTTCTCATTTAGTTTAGGAACAATTTCATGGAATAGTAAGAATAAAATTGATCCATCATTTTATTCCATGAAAGTTATTTTTAATTGTAGATCTATAAGTGGTTATTATTTCTCATTTAGTTTAGGAACAATTTCATGGAATAGTAAGAATAAAATTGATCCATCATTTTATTCCATGAAAGTTAAGTAAAAATATTTTGATCATGCTACAAGTGGGGCATGGGGATTTTATATTACAACATCCTACACCTATTATTAGGATCTAACCAACCAAGTTAAGTTTAAATTAGTAAACCATTTTCAAAATATAGCATATACCCTTGATTTTTGGGCTTTAAGCATTCAAAGAGGAGAAAAACATGGGAGTGGATCTTGACCCCTTGACATCCCATGTCCCATTTAACCCCTTAACCATTATTCCAAAGGTAACAATGGTAAATTGTTTTCATATATTGTTTAAATTATATTATTCGTTTTAGGATTATTTGCTAAAAATCAAAGGATATATGGGTATTTTTAGGGGGATTTGAACACTAAATCCTTGGGAAAATGGATAAACTCTTGTCCAACATAATAATGAGACTTGAAGTGTTATAAAAAGATGAAACTTATACTTGAAATGTAATTTTTAAAATCCTTTATAGATAGAAGAGCAAGTATATGTTGTAAAAAGTGTAAGAAGATACTTGGAGAGGAATAATATGAGATTTCCAAAGAATTATTAGAGGTATAAAATTGAATATTTGTAGACCAAAAGAGATTTGACATAAAATCAAGATTATATAAGTGATTTTTTGGCATTTATATATTGGTTTTAGAAAAAATTTGGACCTGGAGACATAGACCTCAAAGGATGATCTCTACTATCAAGTTAGTTTTCATTTTCTATGTTTTATCATTCACTTACTATGTTTTATTGAATTTTAAATATAGTTTTTTAATTATTAAGCCAATTTTTAACAAAATTTATAGGAAGTTGAGAAAAGTGTTTTAAGTATCTGAAATTGGTAAAAATGAAAGTATAAGTATAATATTGTATTTTAGATCAAGTTTGGTATTAGAGCAGTTGTTCAGGGTTGTTTTAATGTGGTTAGTGCATTTGAAAGTTTCTATTTTTCATGGTAACCATGTATAAGATAAAGTATGGTGAACGATCACTTGAGGATCATAACCCATAAATTGGTGTAAAACATGCAAGTCAAGCCATGTTTTCTCAAAGAAGAGAACCAAAATTAGAAGCAACCTTCTATCAAGTATTTCTTGAGATGAAGAGCATGGTGAAAAATTTGTATCATGAAAAAAAGATGCAAAGTAAAGGTAAAAAAGAGGAATAATTATCAACTAGTGGTAAGATTAAAGGATTAAAATCTCTTAAATATCCTCCATCTAAAAATTCTCCTTCTTTCTCTGACAATAAGAAAAATAAAGTTTCTAATTCTATTTATTCTAAGGTTAATCTAGATGTTAAATTTCATTTGCCAAATTATAATGGAGAGGTTAGTGCAGAAGAGATGAATAATTAGATCAAGAAGATGGAAGTATACTATAGAGTTCAAAAGATTGATGATGAGGAAGAAAACGTTTAGTTAGCTATTCCTTGGTTGAGTAATATAACACTCATTTCATGGGAGACTAAGACAAAATAGGATATATTGAAGCATGGTAAAGTGATTTATTCTTCGGCTAATTATATTTTTGCATTAATTTTTTTTTTCTATCCATTAGGCTACATAAAATAAGATACTATGGATTGGAAAAAATTTATACAAGATAAGGGTCAAAGTGTATAGGATTACACTTGAGTTTAGAAAGAGGGGTTTGGTGTTAGTCATTCTTCTTTACTCTCAAGATACTCTTTTGAAATATATTGATGGGTTACATAGTTACTTAAGGCATAAAATCCTTACATTTAACCCCAATAATCTTGGTGAAGTCTGTGTCCAAGTTACCTATATTTAATTAAGGGTTAAAGTGACTAAGGACAAAGAACACTTCATAAAGAAACCAAGTGAAATAATTGAAGGTAAATGAAAGGTTAAGACAAACACACCTCCATGGTCAAGAAAGAGGATGGGAAGCCTTTTTTATCTCATTACAAGAGAAAAGGTCATGATAATTCAAATTGTTGGAAGATCCATCTAGAATTCATGCCAAAGAGGTTTGGGAATAAGAAAAATGATAATAAGAAGACTACCACAAAAATACAATAAGATCTTGGCTCCAATTTATGTGATGGAACTAAGATCACCTCTATGGGTATGCAAGGTTCATCTTCTTCCTTTTATATCACTAAATATCTTAATTATCATTCTTCTTTACATTCTAAATATATGCATGATGGAAATAAAAGAAATGAGTTATTCTACATTAGAGTGATTTATAAGCATACTAAGATAGATAATCTTTTTGATAGTGGATCTCAAGTGAATCTCATTTATTTAGAAGTTGTGATCAAATTAGGACTTGAAACTAAACCACATCCCAAATCATATGCTTTAGGATGGGTGTGTGATGATGCTAAATTCCAAGTTATGAAAACATGTAGGTTAATATTTACAATCATCTGTAAATTCATTGATGAGGTAGAGTTAGATGTGGTTCCACTTGATATTTTTGGTATTGTACTTGGAAGTCCTTATTTATATTATATAAAAATAATATTATATAAGGAAGATAATAAATATTTCTTGTAAAATATGGGGTTGAGTACATTTTTAGAGTCAACCAGATGAAATCAAACTTATCACTTATATCTACAAGATAAATGAAAAGGTTTTTTGATGTAATCAAGAAATTTGTACACGTGATTTTAAAATCCAAACATGATGATAAATTCAAGGCTATAGGAGGTTGTGATACTAAACATATGATTTATATATTTAATATTATGTCTAATTATAAATATGTATGTAAGGATACATAATATTTAACTCCTAAAAGACATATACAATATGAGATATGACTGAAGAAAGATTTATCTCTTCCTAATATTTTCATGTATGGGATGTCAATTGTAGATAATGAATAAATAAAGAAGAAATTTCAAGAGTTGATTGAGATAAGGGTCATTCAGCCAAGAACTTCTCCATGTGGTTCACCAATTATTTTGGTGTGAAATAAATATGTTACTTGGTAGATGTGCATGGATTTATAAGCATTGAACAAGATTAAAATTAAAAACCACTACCTTCTTCCTCACATTGATGATTTGTTAGATTAATTGTATTTTTTTTGTCTATTTCACTAAGTTAGACTTAATAAGTGGTTATCACCAAGTTATAATTAGTGAAGGGGATATTTTTAAAACTACTTTTAAAACTAAGTAAGGTCTTTTTAAATGGGTTGTTATTCCCTTTACTCTTTTTAATGCACCCACCATATTCATTTAGGTTATGAATGATGTATTGAGGCCATTTATAGATGATTTTGTAATAGTATACTTAGATGATATTTTGATATTTAGTCAAATTTGAGAAGATAATATAAAGAATATTAGGAAAGACATAGAAAAATTACAAAATGAGAAATTACACCTAAAGATGTCTAAATGTGAATTTGGTAAAAAATATTTAGTATATTTAGGGTACGTTGAAACTAAAAATTGACCACTATAAAGTTAAATCCATAATGAAATGGCTTAATACTAATAATGTAACATAAGTTATAAGCTTCCTAGGGGCAGTCCCATTTTGGAGGAATTTTATTTCTAACTTCTCATTGATTGCATATCCTTTGGATGCTTTGAAAATTACTAAACATGTATTTTAGTGGGGAAGCAAGCAAAAAATATACTTTGACATGTTTAAATAAAAGATAAGTACATCCCTAGTGTTATATCTTCTAGACTTACAATAGACATTTAAAATTGAAATTGATGCAAGTGATTATGCCATGGGTGTGGTATTGATGCAAAAGCATAAACATATGTGTTACCATTCAAAGGCATTCATAAGTGAGGTAAGGAACTATCCTAATTTTGAAAAAGAGTTTTATGCTTTGGTTTAAAGTGTGAAATAATGGAAACATGATCTAATTTGAAAAGAGAACATCATTAGTATGGATCACTAGGCTTTGCAATATCTCCAATCATAGTTAAAGCTACATCAATATAGGAATTTTTGTTGGATGGGGTTTTTAAAATAATTACATCCTGTGAATAGGTATTAAAATGGTACACAAAACATGGTAGAAACTATTATTTCAAGATCTCTTTATGTTGTATCCATTATTTTACAACATAGTTCTTTGATGAATGAAATTAATATGGAATTATATGAAAGATATGTTGATTTTAAGGATGTCTATGAAAATCTAACCCATGGAAAATAGGTAAAAGAATTAGAATATCACATGAATAATGGATTAATGTATCATCTTGTTAAATTGTGAATTACTCAATATTAAAAAGTCCATGTAGTTAGTGAAGAACATATTTCTCTTATTTCAGGTCATTTTGGCATTGGGAAAACAATTGCATAGTTGCAAAGACGTTGTTATTGGCCTCAGATGTATGAAAATGTATCCAAATATTTTAAAGAATTATTCTTTGTACCACTAAAAAACTTAATAAAATGAAGTTTGGCTTGTATACTCCACTTCTTGTACCAGCTTATCCATAAAAGAGTGTTTCTATAGAATTTATGGGTGGCTTGCCTATATATAGAAATAATCATGACTATTTATATGTGGTTATGGATAGATTTATTAAAATGTGCATATTGGAACCCTATAAAATACTATCATAGGCAAGGATAATTCACACTTGTTCTTCAACAATGTTTTGGATCATATTGGTTTGTCCACTTCTATTAATTTTTATCAAGATTCTTGACCTAGTGGGAACTTTTGGTCAGATTTCTGGGACTTCATAACCATAAAAATCCTTGAGAACACTTATTTTCATCTACAAACCAATGATAAAACAAAAGTGGTTAACCAAATAGTGCATCATTTACTTTTAAGGTATTTTAGTAAGCATCCCAAGCATTGGTATGAACACTTATGTTATTCTTAACATGCCTATAATCATGCCATATTTTATTCTACACAAAAGTCTACTTTTGAGACTTGTTTTGGTTATTTTCCTATGTCACCTTTGGACTTCTCTTTTGGGACAGAATAAATTCCATATGGATAAAAGGATGTAGACAATTCTAAGAGATTAATCCAAAATATCCAATTAGGTCTTCAAGCTATCAAAGAGAAATTAGAGAATATCCAATCCAAGTACAAGGATAGGCATGGGAAGCATTGGATTCATCATCACTTCCAAGTAGGTGATCTAGTTTGGCTGCATATAAGCATATAAACTATCAAAGAATGAGGTAAAAATATGAAACCAATCAGGTATGACCCATTTTAAAATTTGTACAAGATTGCTAATAATTATATATAATTAAAAATACCACCTTACATGCAAATGTGTTGAGTTGTAAATTGTAAAAAATTGAAATTATATGAGCCACCTATGATCATGGATCAAAGTGAGAATATTCAAGTTACCTATATAGATTATTTTTATCCTAAATATCTTGATGAGTTGTAGGAATATATGATAATTTATAGGGAAATAAGGACATCATGAAGAGGAGATGTTGAATACATATGAATTGGCCTAAAATATTGGATCCAAGCAAGGCAAGGTGGATAGAAATAAAAAAAAGTCAAATAGCTATACCCTCACTTATTTTTAGCATAAAATCAAACTTTTGGTGGTCCAAAAGCTCCTTAGTGGGGAGGAGTGATCCTATAGGATCCCCACACTAATCCACTCAGATGGTCTACAATCTTCTAGAAACTACTCGCACACCTAAGAGCTCATCATGAAACTTTTGATGCATTTTGAATGGATTCATTTCAAAAAATTATTTAGAATTTATGGCCAACTAATTTTTTTAGAAAACATGAAAAAATAATACACATATATAGTGGTCACATCAACATGATAATTGGGCATGTATGTGGACCAATCCTGACATGACATGTGGACTAATCATATGGTCAAAGTGGTAGAGAGAAAAAAAGTAGTTTGTTTGGTTGTTGCCTCTAATATTTGAAAAGAAAGTTCCTATTGGTGGGTCCCACTTTATTTTCTAGTTGGGGCCCCTTTAGCTAGTGTGGTCCTATTTTTGTAAAGAGGGGAACCCTACCTCATTTACTTCATCATACTATGGTAGAAAATATACATATAAACCTTTGTACAATCCCCCACTCACAAATGTGGGACTAAAATTCCCATTATTTTCAAAGGATCTAAGGATTTATAACAAGTGGCTATCCTTTAAGCCACCACATGGATCTTCAATTAACATACAACATGGAACATCACATCAAATCCAACACATAGCTACCAAAGTCTGAGTTCCTTACATGGATGATCTCTTAATACCACTTAAAAGGGCATGAGGTGATTTATTTAAACATTATATTGATTTATCATCCCATCAATACCATATTAAATACATGGACCTAATCCTAAATCAAAAGGAAAAACATTTTACTTTTAAAATGCAAGTTATAACTTTTCCAATACATGAGGGATTAGTCCCCATGTAAAGGGAAAAAAATACAAGTCAAAATGTACGTGGGGAAATGTTATTTAAACTTAAAACCTCCTACATCTATTCTTAGGCCATAACCAACCAAACCAAGTTTAATTTAGTGAACCATTTTCAAAATATAGAATATACCATTGATTTTTGGGCTTTTAGCATTCAAAGAGGATAAAAATGTGGGAGTGGGGATCAACCCCTTGACCTCCCGCTTCACATTTTATACCTTAACCATTATGTCAAAGATAAAAATGGTAAAAACAATCATGATATTATTTTTATCTTATACATTTCAAGCTTATTTGCTAAAAATCAAAGGATATATGGGCATTTTTAGGGGGGTTTGAACCTCATGTTCTTGGTGAAAAGGATAGAATCTTGACCAACATACCAAGTAAACTTGAAGTGTTATAAAAAGATGAAACTTATACTTGAAATGTAAATTTTAAAAGCCTTTGTAAAAGAGAAGAACAAGTATATGTTGTCATAAGTGTAAGAAGACACTTGGAGAGGAATATTCTAAGATTACCCAAGACTTCTTAGAGGCAAAAACATGAATATTTATAGACCAAAATTGAGTTGATGTAAAATCAATATTGTATAAGCAATTTTGTGACATTTATTTATCAGTTGAGAGATTTTCTAGACCTAAAGACATATCCATTAAAGTGTGAAATCCATTAATAAATTTGGTTTGAAATTTTATACATTTTGTTAATTAATTGCTATGTTTAAATCAGTTTTAAATATTTTTTTATTATTAAGCCAATTTGTAATGAATTTCATGTGAAATTGAGAAAAAGTGTTTAAGTATCTAAAATTGGAAAAATTGAAATTATAAGTATAATATTGCATTCGTATCATCACCTATAGCCTAAACCTATCAACCAACCATATTCAAACCTATAACATTTTATAATCATACAAATACTTTGGTTTACATTGGCAATAATCCTATAAAGGTCACATCATATGCTTGCTTGTAGTTATACCTATCCAATTTTGATTTCATTCATCCAATCAAGACCCAATATTATCTTTTCATCCACTTTATCCCTTACCACCAACCAAGTCATTTAATATCCCTTTGAAAAATCATCTTAGTCTAGAGTTGTTCTAAATTATCCAATAAAGTCAAAACCCCATCGAAGGTCATTAATGACTTAGTCTTGTCTCTTTGGTTAGTCAAACCTATCCCCCCATCAAACCCTTGGGCATCATCAAAGCCCATCACATTAAAAAACCCATATAAAATTTATCTAGCTTATGTCCTAATTTTATTGACTCAATCTTATCACATCTCATCTCCCATCACCAAGTTTAACTTGAAATACAATTAAAAGCAAGCATTTGAGCCAAGTCTACATTGTAATCCCAATTCCATCTCTTTAAATTTTTCATTCAATCCCCTACACATGTTGATTTTGGTAGGTAATTCATGAGATCCATCTCTTCTACCAAATTGATCCATGGCCTCTAAAATAGATTTGGATGTTTTATTATTAGAAAAATATATCTTTGCCAACAAAGATGCACTCTTTTTGTAGCTACTAGAAATGAGTACCATACTTTATAGAGGATTAAACACTATCCAATTAATATTAACTCAAGTCCATACCCAACCATGTCACTCTACCTTTAGACCTCATGTTACCAATGCACCATCAAACCTTATGTCCCCCAGCCATAGTCCTAATACTAGCAAAGGGAAGTCCATCTTAGCAAACTAGTCACTCAAATATATAATTCAAGTGCTTTCATGTACAAGCCAAAAAGTGAATAGAGGAAATACACTCCTATTATAATATTCCTAGAATCCCTCTTTCAAATATTAGTATCCACTGACATAATTATTTATCCACCCATAAAACATCTTAATCTAAACAATGCAAACCCCTCCTTGGTATAGAGAAAATCAATATTGTCAATATCATAGAACACAGGGAAATTTTACTAATTGATACCTAAATTTTTAAAACCTTGTCCATTATCTCATTGACAATGGTGACATAAAAATTGAGGATGAATCATATGCATCCTTGTCCATGAGTGAACCATAAGGGATATTCCATGATCATGATCAAGCCCTTCCACCTACAAGCTAAGGTCAAGACACTAAGCCCATATTCCATGGTCCACCTATCTATGAAAAACCCTATTTGATGATGACTCCATTTATAATGATCCTAGTCTTCCCCTTATGATAAGTCTTTCTTCCATCAGTGTGTTTTTGATGAGACCATTATTTATCCATCATCTTCCTTTCACCCATCTAGCCAAGTCCAACATTTCCACAAGTCCATTCATCCTAAAATAGTCCTTCATATGATTTTGTGAGTTTAATTATCAAATGATCAGAGTTGAGTATCTATCAAAACATATTAAAAAGGCTATATTAAAATTTAAAATAAAAAATCACTACTATCTCCATAAAACCATGTTTAATTTAAACAAAATCACATTTCACATTTTTTAATAAAAGTTGCATTGTCTGAATGCCCAAAATAGTCTTAGGTTATACAACAATATAATAACAGGTTTATAAATAGTAAAGAGTGATTAATATGATAACTGAATAAAAAAAATAAGTAACAAATGACTATTCATCATAACTTAGATCTTTTGGAAACCTACACAAAATAAAAAATAAACTAGCTCTGTAAGCAATAAAGCCACATGTAAGTTTAACAAAACCATTTTTATCGATAGTATCCTATTAGTAGATTTGTGAAAACTAACCTAAAAAATAAAATCAAGTGATATAAAATTGCTTTTACACATAAAAAATCACTTTTATAGTAAGTAAAATCGCTAGTTTTGTATGACCATTTTAGCAGGTTTGAAACTATTAAACAAAAAACCTAAACATTACAATATCATTGTTATAAAAAAGATGACTACTACAGTTAAAAAATATCAATCTTTTTAGATTGAAATAGTAGTATTTTTTGTTTAATTTAAAATTTTGGGAAAAATTTAAATATTATAAGTAATTTAATTAGATAGTTAGGGATAAAACCACAATCACCTATAACAAAACCAGTTCTACAAATTAATGTCTACACAAGCCAAATTACTTATTTCTTGTAGATGTAAATTTCCATGAAAAATAAATTTTTAAGCTACCTATTCTTCTCAAAAGGACACCTGCACACATACTAAATTCCACATGCACTCTATAAACACAAGTTCAAGGGATTTCTCCCATTGTAATCAGAAAATATATTAGAGTAAGATTTTAAATCAAAATTATAAATACCAAGAACACCCAAATGAACATGTAGTTAACCAAAATATTAATTCCAAATCCTATCTAACCTCAGAATTAAGTAAAGTAGAAATATTAGGAGTAAATCATAAATAATGAAGTATATTTAGCATCATTTATTCCCCAATATATCTCCAAAAGATGATGTTCTCAAAGATAATTTTGACAAACCGGTTGTTTGATTTTACACTATTTACAAATTAGCTCAGCTCAAGAGTATGATTGTGATGGATGATTAGTAGATTATTTTGATAGCATAATATTTTTTGAATTATTACTTTTTATATGCATGGAGATTGCAAAGTTAAAATAGAGAGTGGTGGATTAAAATGGAGGGTTAGATTTGTAAGATTGGAGAAGCAAGATCAATTACTTATAAATTTTGGTAATTTAAAATTCCCAAGTGGATGAAGGTTATTAAATTCCAAAAAAAATTAAAAATATATTTGGAGAGGCCTAAAAAATGGGTGTGGGGATATAGGAGGTTTAAGAGTTTATAAATTTAGTTATAGAGAGTTAACAAGTATTAGGGAATGTTTTAAGAGGGTATTTGTAGGAGAGTTGGTCAGGGGATAGTTACGATTTTTAGAATTTAAAATTAAAAAAAGATCATAGATGGGTTAAAGTAGTTATTAAGGCTATAAGAGGGATTAATAATGAAATTGCTAAATGGGTAATGGATGTAAAGGTTAGTGAGGTGTAGGAATTATTAAGGGATTTAGACTATTATCTAGGCTAGGTTATGTGAAAGAAATAAAGGGATTATTAATTAGACTAGTAGATGGGATAGATAATATCTTAAGCAGTTCCATACATAATACATTGTTAGATGATGATTTCATACAGAGATAAAGTGAACATAAATGAGTGTATACAACTACAATAATTAATTATACCATGGTATAATTTAAATAAATCTGTAATTGGTATTATTAAAACACCTATGCTAGTTCCTAAGTTGATTAATTAAGGTATTAAACACTATAATAATATTCACCATAGATTATAAATTATCTTCCTAAATAGAAGGATAAAAATATAATATTTTGTGACTATAACTAAATCCATCTCTTTAATTTAAAATTAATTCATATAATTTAATTGATTCTATTTTTATCTCATAAATATAATATGTATCTATGCCCCTCCTTAATGCTTGAGACTCTATTTATTTTAGATCCATGTCCTACTTGATTCCACCTAGGGTGAACCTAATCCATGTGTGGATCTACCTACTTTGCCTTCTTTAGTCATTTTTCTAATTTTTAATAACTTTACACCTTTAATCTCACCTCTTATCATTTCTAAAGTTTGTTAATGTACCCCATCATTTCTTATATTTCATTATCTATACAATTCATCCTAAACTATTTAAGAGAATCAAAGGAACATCAAATAAATAAATATATGACCTGAGTACCTATTATGTGATTGATATTAAATATGCTGGAAAACATATTTTATATTAAATTCAATTTATATAACATGTAATGATTTAAAAAAATGATATTTCTAGCAATTTTTAAAACTTTACATTTTGTTTACCTTTTATCATTAATTAAATAGTTATAACATGAATTCAATGGAATAAGGTAAAATGATTTGTGATTGGAAATTCAATGGAATAAGGTAAAATGATTTATGATTAGAAATTCAATGGGGTGGATGACTTATTTTTTTAATTTTAAATATAGATTCTTATAATTAATCCATTGTTTCAATAGTAAATATGTGATTTTCATTTCTAAATCTTAATTATTAAATTTTTAGATATTTGTTTTTTTTTAACATTATCCATACAATCAAACATATTTTAATTGTTTTCTTGCAACATGTTATGTTCACCCACAACTCACTTTATTTTTTTCTATAATTATTAGTGTAACCTTTTAATTATATAAGTTAAATGTTTATGGAACTTGAATTTAAGAATTGAATATGCTCTTATTTATACACATGTTTCCAAAAAAAAATAAAATGAAGTGAGTTAAAATAGAGGTGCACTTATGGTAAAAATCATCATGCCGTTGTATGCATGGTTTCAAATAAATCTCAATTTAAAACAAGATTATAATGTTAGTTCAACAATAAAAAGTTGGATGCATACCATACCTACTAAAGTTCTTATGAAATAACCTTTTGGAGTATATAATGGTGAGAAACATTTGGATTCCACTCATCTAATTCTTGTCACTATCTATATATTTTAATTCCAAGTATTGATAAAAGGGCTTGGGGAGTTTTAATTCAATTTTAACGAAGTTCAATCTGATGTGTTGCTCAATGGGAACATATGAAAATGATGTAATATAAGATTGATTATATCAAAACTCAAATGAAAAATGGTGTGTTGAATGTCAGTGCTTAAAATCTTATATTAAAATAAGAGATTAAAAAAAATCATCCAATGTAAATATTGATTAGTAATTTGTGTTTTGAAAGGGAAAATCTCATGATCATTTTCATATATGGACCACCATTTTAAAGATTATTTTTTTCTTAACATCATACTTTATATGGTGAGGAATTAAAGGCATGAGATGTAATAGGTAATGAATAAAGAATTTATGATCAATAATATCATAGATGGATAACGTTCAATTTTTTCTTCTATCATGGGAACACTTATATTACACTTCTTAAGTATTTATATAATGCTCTCAAATTCAATATGTTTGTTAAAATGATAATACGTTATGTTTTTACTTGTGCATAATAATTTAATTTTTAAAATTTTTATTAAGGCCTTAAATGCAAATAGCATATTTCAATAAGTTGATTCTTCATCTAGTTTTATATTTTAAAAATTTATTGTAAAGTTGTTTCTTTCAAATGCTTAGAAGGGTGCATATTAGGAATGAATGACTTAAGTCAAAGAAAATAATAAAACGTTTAAATAGAATCAAATAATATAAATTAACAAAAATAAATTTTCAAAATTTTTAGCATTCAACTCATGATTAAATTTAACATTTAATTTATAATTAAATTTATGATAAAATTTAAGGTCAATTTTAATATACAATTAATTTTTTGGTCAAATTTATAATTAAATATAATTATTAAATTATTATAACATTTAGAAAAAAATCTTTGACAAAATTAATCATTTCCAACCATTACAAAAAGTGATCATTAATTTAAAAATAGTTATTTCTAATTATTTTGTTTATATAATAATATAAAAATGTTGTTAAGCTTTCTCTTTTTATCTTTTTTCATGCATCCCTACAAAATTTATGTCACATTATGCTTCCCTCTACTCCTTATCCCAAAAATAACAAAATAATAATAGTTTGAGGGAGAAATGAACTTCCTTTTTTATTTTCAATTTCAAAAAATAATTATGACATGCACTCAATGTTATTTTCATTGAGTTTTCTTTTTTTTTTAAATTTATTAATTTAGTAAAAAAAACATATTAAAATTGTCATGACTTAAGTTAATCTATGGACAAATAGGAGATTAAAAATGGAACTAGGTTAATTTATAGATAAGATGGACTTTATAGATATTTAGGTTAAGGAACATTAGTAAGGAACTTAAGTTAATTTAGAGATAATGATACAAATAATAAAATAATTATGTAAATTTTAGAAAAGCAAAACATGATAGGGACTTAAGTTTATTTGAGGATAAGGGAGAAATTAGGAAGAGACTTAATTTGGGAAAAAGGGGATGGTATAGGAACTTAGGTTAATTTGAGGATAAGGAGGAAATTAGTAAAGGATTTGGGTTAGTTTAGGGCAAGAGAGAATTTAGTAAGGGACTTATGTTAATTTTGAGATAGGGGGACACTATAGGGACTTATGTTAATTATGGAAAACATAAAATTCATAAAGGAATAAAATTAATTTATGGATAAGGGGACCATTATTGATAGAATTAGGTTAATTTGAGGAGAATGTGACGTTGGTTAATTAATATAATGTATTATATGTAAATTATTATTTATATTATTTTATTCATTTTAAATATATATATATATATATATATATATATATATATATATGATTAAAATGAATAAAATAATATAAATATTTTCTTATTATTAAACAAAAATATTTTCACAATATTAAATGATATAGTTAAAAAAATTAATATTTTCATCCAACTGAGGTGGAGGTGGAATTTCCCTTATCATTACTCTAAAATAAATTTAATCTAGGGTAATCTTGGTCTATGAAAAATAATTGATAATAAGATATGTGATATAAATCAGTAGGGGATGTGATGTAGATTGACCTGAATAATAATGTCTTAGTTGGATAATACACATTTAGTTTGTTCATGTATTGTTGTTTTTTACCTTATATGTGGTTGTGTCCATAAAATAGGTTCATAGATTTGATCATGTCATCTCTACAGTGGTCATACTAAAGGTGATTGTGTTTGTGATGATATTTGAATTTTTATAGGGTCATCACCATTATGAAGAGGATGTGATGTTGTGTGGCAAGATATGTATTTATTAACTTTTTTAAAAACATCACTATGTTGATGTTTGTTTATTTGTTTGTGTGTGTGTGTGTGTATTAATATTATAAATTTAAATCACATAAGTGAGTCCCACTTGGAGGCCAAGTCTATCCAA
>JARHVA010004467.1:802500-867500 GCA_037957365.1 Torreya grandis
GGGTTAATTCTCCACCAAATGCAAATAATATTAAGGATAAGGTCAAAGCCTCACCATATGAAACTTATTCAACCTCTCCCCCTTTGAATAATTATGTTTCCCCTACCTCGACTTATGTTGTCATGATTTATGCATCCTCTTTCAAAGAGATTGTTTCTTAAGGTAATAAGGGCTTTGTCCCTTGTGGATCCACATCTAGATCTCATTTGGTTTCCATGGAAATTATGTTTCAAGTTATTTCATCTTAGGTTTCAGAAGTCCTCTTTTGGATTATTTTTTTGTTTGAGTAGAATCTCCTCATATTACTAGGGATTGATATGAATTTAAGGGTTGGATAATGGTTTTGATAAAAATAAAATACTCTAATTAAATAAATTTTTGTCATTTGGATATTTGTTCCCTTAAGAAATCATTAGTATCCTAAGTTTTTTTCATTAGATAGTTAATTGGTCTTGTAAATCATTGGTTTTCTTATTCTTTATCCTTTATGGAAGTTTTATAATTTTTTGCCATCTACAAGTTATGGCTTGACCCTAGTTAGGTTTTATTTAGATGGTTTTGTTTTGAAATTTTACAAGTGAAAGACCTAACAACTCTCAGTATCAATTTAAAAATAAATAAATAATTTATTCTATCCTAAACTATGTACACAATAATAGTATAAATAGACAATAAATTATATTATATTCATACAAGATAATTGATTAAAACATTATTATTTTGAACATAATTTTAAAGGACAAAACTAAAACCCATTTCAATTTAAGGAATATAATAATAAAATAATATTTATAAAAACAAATGGTATAAGATTTTAGCTTTTGTCGCTAACCCCATTCGTATTTTCAAATTATAATGTTTCTTTCATTAAATAAAATATTTTAACATAAAAACATGGTTTAAATATTGAAATGGTCTTGTCTATGGTTTAAACCCCAAAAATAAATTTGAAAGAACCATTTACCAATGTAAAATGAATGTATATTAGTTTTGGTTGATTAAATTTTATGACTTCATTAAAAGTTTTCACAAATTTTTATTTAATGAAGATGGGGTGAACATATGCTTAATTGTATCCTCTCACAATCACAAACTCGCCAGTAGGAATTTTTTGATTACATGGTGCATAAATGGTTTTGTTTTATAAAAAAAAAATATTATCATTAAAGAATGAAATGAAAAAAAATTATTTTTAATGATCTATGAAAAATGGTTACTAAATCATCTCACCAAATTAGGGGACAGTAGTGAAGGAGGTCATACGAGATGCTCGAACATAAGTTTGAATGATGAAATAAAAATAAAATAAAGTCACTTACAATAGATATGCACTCACAAATAAACATTATCACTCATAGACGAATGCTGGATGAGTGGAGATTGGAAAAATATTAGGGATCAATTATCCATGAGAATTAGGTAGAACATGCCAACAAGATAGCATCCTCAAATAGTGGTCATATCTACCACTTCACTTATTGAAAAAAAATGAAAATAGGAAAGGAAATAACTTCCCTAAATTTAAAACCAAAATTTGAATGAAAATTTAATGGTTACAAAGGAGGTTTCATTCTTATTATGAACCTTGTGGGCACATGATATTTAAATGAGTAATATTAAATATTAAATGAAATAAAATGGTTTATTAAAAATTACACACCTCTTCTATGGTCTGGGTAAGCTTAACTAACATATACAAACAAAGTGCATGTTAACATTAGAAATAATTTCCAACATCTTATGGAAATTCATAAATGGTAGGCTTTTAAATTTCATATGGAAGCATTTACACATCACAAAGTCACGTGTCATAAAATGTTCTTTCAATACCATGGTGAATGCTCTAATTGAAAATTAATTTAATGTTTGAAAATTACTTTGTGCCATTAAAAAAAAAAAAATCAAACTTTAGTTTCTACAACCACATGAGACTCTTTAAGCCCTAGAAATGTCTCAATCCCTATGAGATCACAATGTTTTTCTAATAAAAATGTTTAGTAGAAAAAGAAATAATAAATTGATCCATCCTAGAATAACAAATAAACATAAAAAATTAATCCTTTCAGGTTATGCATGGAATCAATCTCTATAGTAATGTCATTGTAAAGTATGTTGACATTGATATAAATATATATAAAGTCCCTAAGATTAAAAAATATTTTGGTATTTATTTGAGGTTGTTAAGGCCCTTGAGATTGGAAACCAACAGGGTCAAAAATCTAGAGATCCCTTTGATCTGCACAGAAACATTTACATATTTAAAGTGCTCATTATAAGATACTATTTCTAAATCACCATAACTACATGTATCTCACAAGAATAAATTTAATTCTACATATATTTAATTAAAATTGAAGCTATTTTTTTAAAGTTACATAAGATCTAGAGATCCCTTTGATCTGTACAAAAACATTTGTATGTTTGAGGTGCTCATTATAGGCTACTATTTATAAATCACCATAGCTACATGGATCTCACAAGCATATATTTCATGCTACACATATTTAATTAAAATTGAAGCTATTTTTTAAGTTACATAAATTCATTTATTTATTTTGGATCGGTTTATATTCTTTGGTAAAGCATACTTCAAATTGAGAAGAAAGAGTTCATAATCTATTGACCATCTAAAAACATGTATTCTAATCAAATCAGAGTGGGTCAAATATTCAACCTTTCTATCTACACACACACACACATACACACATAAATTCAATTCCAACTAAGCCTCATCAAAAAATATAGAGAATAAAAATTAGATAACAATAGGTCAAGATCACTTACCAATCAATTAAAGATATAATGTAAGCACTTATTTCTATTATAATGAGATTAGTGAAGATAAGTTTTAGGAGAAGCATTTATTTACCATGTAAAGGATATACAATAATTAATTAAGGATAAGTGCTAGTGTATTTATTTTAATGGGATTAGTTAAGAGAAATTAGCACATTAGGGAGAAGCAGTTTTTTTACCACAACAATTAGAATTAGTTCTCCAATTATAAATATATATTTTAGATTCATTATCAAACATAATTATTTGATTATGTGATCTTAATTTGTATTCAATTAATTAATTTGGTTAAAATTCATTTCCTAGTTAAAATCCCTTGTTTTAGATAGTTCATTGATAACCAAAATAATATTAAAATAACCTGTAACAAGAAATGTGTTCATTTTTCTTATCTTGTCTAAGATTAAAAATCCTAATATAATATTTTATAATATTAATGATGGAATGTGGAATTCATAAGTATATATATATATATATATATATATATATATATATATATATATATATATATATATATATATATATATATATATATATAAATTAATCAAAAAAAATGTAAAACCAATTTGAATAATTAATTAGCATCTCTATCATATGTCTATTGAAAATGTAAATAGAACATTTCAAAAAAGTTAATAAAATGGTGAATATCATAAGTTAAAAAAATTAGTCATTTTTCAATTCATGAAATGGTTTGGAGTTGAAAACCTTACAAATAAAAATTGAAAGGAAAAGGAAAATGGTTGATAACCTTGATATCAAGGCATAAATGGTTGTGCCACATTTGTCATCACTAGTTTTTGACATGACCTATTAGCATTTGTGCAAATTTTGACCATTTTCATAGCCCATACTCTTCAAATAGATTTAAAATCAATAGGATATAACAAAAATAAAGGAATATTATACAAAGAAAATGTCCTTGAAGTTTTCATCTAATTGAAAGCAATCAACCTAGTTGAAGTGTATTCTCAACTAAGTTATTATATTTTGTTTTTACCTAACCCAAATTTATTTTATATTGGATTCATAAATCAAAATAAGATAAACAAGTCTTAAGTGATTATATTTTTAAGTGATTCCATTTAAAGGTAAAATTTATAAGAGTTGCACTAAAAAATATTGTACTTAAAAATATTGTATTTTTTTAACCCATCTAGATCTTTTGTCATAAGAAAATGAATCAATATTGGGTTTTAATATAAAATGGGTAGCTTAATTTATTATATGGGAATACTTAGTGGTTGTTGTGTGGTAATTTGTATTCAAATTGAGTGATGTTTCTTAATATATATAAAATGGGAAGAAGAGGGATTTGTTTGACAAAATTAAAACTTTTAAAAACTTATGTAAATTACTTTGAATGAGAAAATTTTATTTTTTGTATAGATAAAAATTGAAATAAATTATATCATAATAATATTTTTATTGAGAAGTAAGTTAAGATATCCTATTTGATGTTTTTGTAGTACATAGTTAACCATTTTAGTATGTCTAGTAAATAACCATCTATTGGTTAATCGATTGGAAATGATGAGTCATAAAAATAAATAACATATTATTAATTAGAGATAACAACATCATAATTGAATACAATAATCTTATAATTGATGAGGGTGATGTAAATATTGCATGTTTGTGTGACAAAAGAGGCATTTCAATGGAAGTGAATTCTATAACAATTATTGTTGAAATGAAATAGGAGAGATATTTTGCAAAAGGAAAAATGAGTGAAATAATAGAGGGCACAAATTTTTTATGTGATATTTTCCATAATATTGAGATCAGTTATGCAAATAAAGAATCTAAATAGGATGAAGAACATCATAAATCAAATAAAATAGTTTAAATGCCTTTGGATTATTTTGACATGCTTGATTTTAAAAATGTACCTATAAAATGTTCAAAAGAATATAAATATCTTGAAATTTATTATTTTGAAGTGCATAACAATGTCCATGTTGCACAACACCTATCCCTTTTAAAGACTATAATGATTGTGTTTGTTAATTTTGTTTGGTCCACATTAATTTTGGTCAGGTAAAGAATGATGATTCAATGTCATATCCATTATCATGGGAAATATGTACTATTGTGTTGAAAGAAAAAAAAGGTAATTATGTTATTATGATGAATCTTTTTGAACTCACTAAATGAATCCTACAATGTAATATATTTATTATTATTTTCATCCAATTTCAAGTATAAACTCAATCAATTATATAAAAACACTCAAATTCAAGTATAATCAAGGAAATGCACATTAAACTATTTCATATAATTAAACAAGAATTTGATGGTGTGATTTCTATATTAAGACACTTACTCCCTTCACTTAGTCAAGTATTATAAATAGTGAGTTTGACAATATTGAAAAGATTGATAAGGTATGAAATATAGGTGGATTTAGAGTCCATAGGATTTTTGGCCGAGTAATTACATTTGGAGGTAGACATGTACAAATTAAAATTTTGGCCTAATGAATATTTATTTATATAAAATACATAATCTATAGGCATGTTCCACTACATTCACAAAACTAAAGAGTTTGGGATGGTTACAATAATATTTATTTTTATTTTTCCAAAGATAGTCCAAAATAAAATTGATTATAAAATGTAATTTTTTATTCCAATTTTTTTAAGGAATCTAAGTATATGATCTATATAATAAATAATATGGAAAAGGATATTCCAAATAATGTGTCTAATTAGTAATGTGTTTGCAGATTAATCTCTATGAGTGTTAAGGGGCATTAGATGAAAAAAATTATAATATTTATTATGTATTATATATGTTTTGATCCTATGGAATAATAAAATAAGTATAACTATATTGATAGTGGTAAAATTACAAAGAGAAAGAGGGAATGGTTGTTATTTTTTTAGAGAGTTTGATAACAACCTAGCCTTTTTCAAACTTGTTGGCTAGATTTCACATGGAAAGGGGCTTTTGTTATTCCATAGGATGTGGCCTCCCTCTTCACCTCTTCCCTCAACTTAAACTTAGATTAGTAATATTTTCATTCCACATCCACACCAAATTAAACTCACACTACTAGTTATCTCCTATTTTAAATCTATTTGTTATTCATAAATGTCATAATTATTCATTGTAATAGATTTATTTTTCATAAATGTTGTAGGTGTTATTACATCATAGCTATTAACATATAGATCTATTTTAGAATTTGTATTATTTAATATATATTAGTTCAATGTAATTTTTTTCATGAAGATTGGATTAGATGGTGGGAAAGTGAGATAAAATTATACGCCTTCTAGTTTAGAACACAATCAAGGGTTCATTTTATTGTAAAAAAATTAAGTGGGAAACATTTTATGACCATAATAGGGAATGCATGTGTGTTGCTTGGGTTTAGAGTGCTAGAATTGATGACTTCATAAAACGAGAATCAAATAGGAAGTTTTACCTAAAACATTTTTGTGTCTAATTGGGAAAAAAAACCAATACATGTTCTTAACAAGTAGAGAAGAATCAACAATATTTGAATATGTCATGTATGTAGCCTCTCATTTTAGATAGTAAGTGTGCATTTATTTATATGTTCTTATTTAATGTTGTTAATCCTAACATTAAATGTACATAAACTTAATAATTTTAATATATTTATTTAGATATTGGGGTTCATATAAGCCTAAGGAGTTTGGATAAATTTATTTTGTGCCACATGATAAGTTTGTAGTACCTAAGAAGATAAAATGCAACTAATCAGGATGAAAACATATAATATGTGGCTTCTAGTATTGCCTCAACACCTATTGATAATCAATCTAATAATTTCCATGGGCATGACTTAGAATAGTTTAAATGGAAGAAATCATTCCCCCCCCACCACCCTTATATTAGCCTGAGATAAATGAGTGAATTCATGGGTTACTATTTTTAGGTAAGTCTACTAATGATATCCATTAAAAATACTATGATATGGTGCATGATAAATCTATAGGGTTCAATGGTGAAATATAAGGGAATTATTTATAGAGAAAAGATGACATATTTAACAAATAACACAAAATAAAAGAGGTGAAATATGTATTTAGTGTCAATGATGTAGAAAGTGTTTGGGAGTGGGTAGTGGAAAGTCATGACAAGTGGTTTGTGTATTAGGGAAACAATAACCAAGGAACTAATGAGGATGGACATACTCCATTAATTTTTGGCATCCAACTCCAATAATAGTTAGATTGATTTTTGAAATTCAGAAATGATAGTTTATTAATGTTGAATTCAACATTTGGAAAAAAATGAATGAAGGTGTGATTTTAATTCTTGTAATAGTAGTAGATGATATAGATATTCAATAACTTACAAGTTGACTCATGTTTTGTACTTCAGTGTAGTTTCAATTATACACATTAATAGAATTTAATTCTAAACACCCAAGACATCTTGTATCATGGGTCATTATTTATAGATCATGTATCAGTGTCCTCACATAATGGATGAAAACAATTCAATAGACATTACAATTGAAAAATATTAAGTGGTAAATAAATACCTTCATCATACAAAATGGTGTAGAGATAAAATAAATCAATTATGGGTTGATTAATTTTTATAATCATAACAAAATTTGTATGTCCAAGTTCATAGATGAAATTGTTACATTATTTTCAAAAGTCTTACTAACTTATTGTATTATGTAGGTAAACTTTCAACTGTGAAGTGTATTTAAGAATCTAGCATGTATGTCATGCGTATTGAAGAATCTAATAACAAAGGTAAGATAAGATGATGTTAGCTGTGAGATGTTAATTTAAATAGGATACATTATGCATAGCTTATTTGATGAAGAAATGGCAAATTTTGAGGATAGATAGTTTATAGATAAGTATCAATCCATATAGTGTAAATTTGTTGAATATTGGGAAGAGCATTGGCTCAAGAGGTTTGAAATGTGGTTGATATATGTCATGAAGTTAAACATACCATGAAAGAAACAAATGAATCCATTTAATCATACCATTAACATCTACAAAAATATTTCTTTAAGATGATACCTATTTTTTCATAAGGCAAGGTGGGTTGGTTAATTTAACAACTAACAACATTTATTTATATATATATTTGGTGGCTACAAATAACCAAAGATAATGATTTTTTTATAAACTTATAGGATGATAAAATTGAAAATTTTTAATGAGTTAAGGCTTTGAAAATTCTATAATGTCACGCCACCTTTCACACTACTAACAATCATATAGATTGGGTGAAAATTTAGACAAGTGATATGTTGCATTGTCATGTATATAGTGTAATGTCAGTCATGTCAATGTGAAATTATCAATTTTCATCCCATGTATACAATTTAAAACATGTTATTAATGAGTATTTGAAGATAATGATAAGAATAAGTGGTGTTTTTCATTGTGTAGGGGAAGACCTATGAGTGACCCCACTAACAATAGTGATACAAAGTCCAATGCAAAGTTTGTTTTCCACTTATATTTTATTTGTTACTATTTTTATAGTAGTATCAATTGGATTATTTATTTTAATACACATGGCATGTAAAATGAACCAAGAGATGCAAATGAAGTTGAATCATAAGTTTTGGTAGATGATAGTGAGAACTAATTGTGGGGGCTTATAATGTAAGACATGTCTCCACTCATACTCATTTATTATTTTATTTGTTAGTATTCATAAAAAAAAAATTTCTCCTTGTATGAATAGAGAATGGTTACTATAATAGATGATGAAAATTAATCCTCAATAATCAGATCTTGGGAGACTTTTGAGAATTGTCTCACGGGAGCAAGAAACTGTGTAACATTATCATTATTGGAAATGTGTATGGAACATATTTACAACAAGGTTAAGAGCAAGTAAATGTCAATTAAATTTGGGTTTCTATAACCAATGACTTAGTTGTTCTAAAAATTACATGATGGGCATGAAAATACCATTTTTAGAGAAATAAACTTCACATATATCATGAATGGTAGAAGACAACATATCATGTCTCAAGAGATATCCCTCTTTCCAAACCCTCCTTTTAAGAATCACAAAATACAAATTTGGAATGAGGATATAAATAAGGTAATGAAGTATGATAGAGAAAAAAATGATGGATATGATAGAAACTTAATTATTTTCATATATTGATATTGATTTAATTATTTCATTCAATTCTCATACAACTTGGATTCATTTCATCATAAATGATTTATAGAGGATACTACAACCTTAGTTTTATTTTTCTCGATGCTCATTGTGTAGGAAATTATTAAATATATTATATGTTCATGATCCTAATTTATTATATAACATACATTGGCAATATATACATATTCATGTTGATGTATGTGATGAAAATAGCATCATAAAATATAATCGATAATCATTTCATTTATCCCATTCTTGTGTGTAGTCTTGGTCAAATGAGATTCAAAATTTGGATGTTTAATGTTGATCACAAAATGTGGTTCACACCCCTTAGTTTTTTCCCCTATTTGTATTTAGTCTTGTGTTATTTTAAATTTCAAGTTTAGTTGTTGTACATGTTGAATATTTTTATCTTTTTCTTTTATTTTTAAATGGGAGAATTAGTATTCATTATAACACTCAGTCCACTTGCATTCATAATTTGTACATATATGGAAAATTTTTAAATATACAAACTTAATTTATAAATGAAGAATTTTCCTTAGTGTTTTAGTTGAAATAAGTTATTTTCCTATATTTATTGACAACACTATGGAAGTAATATGTAGTAGCAGAAATGTACCCTAGGTTATTTCCATTAAATAATTATATTAAAGAATTAAGTTGTAATTTTCTTAACTAAAAGTGAGAAATGAATGTAAGGGTTCAATTTTTATAAATGGGATGTCAAGAACAAATTTTTAATATTTCATAGACTTTTTTGATGCATGATTCATAATACATCCCCATCAATTGATCTCCTTATTCATATTTATATGGTTAAGTGACTACATTGAGATTGTGTGATAATAGACATTGATTATAGAGTGAATATGGTATTGTGTAAATGCTATGAAGCAATGTAACTCTTAGAAATTTTATTTTTGATTTGATTCCAATAAATATACTAAAATTTCTAATGATGATCTTACACTGATGTGGAAGTTGTACTATGGTATTTATGTCATGTAGAGTGACTTTAGTAAAATGAGTAGTTTCTTTATTTTAAGGAAACTTTAGTAGTTATTTATTATCCTAAAATGTCTTATCAAATCAAACCTAAGGATACATGTTGTATTAAAATATCTATCGAAAAGTTCTTGTTTTTGTTTTACAACAAAAATCACACCACTTGTCCTCATACTCTAGAATGAGTCATACCTCAAGACTTTAATAATTTATAAATATTTAAAGACAAGAACCAAATTTTATATGTTTGATTCATGGAGTGATTCAAATATTAATATATAATGAATATGACTATGATAATGAGATTAATCAAGTGTTACAATGGGTTCTATGTTTCTATTGGTTATGTATCCAAAACTTAAAAGTAAATAAGATGTTTTAAAAATAAAATTTGTGTTTGGTTATTATTAAATAAATAGGTTTTATCACTTTGAAATAAATTTCAATTCTTTCTCTCATAGTTGCTTAACTAAATAGAAAACTTGTGATGATCCCAATAAAATATTAGAAAACTTACAATGCCTATATTTATAATGAACCTTAATGACCCATTGTTATTTCTAAATCAAGGCCTCCTCTATTGTTTTATCATGATGGAACCACAAAAGGAAGGTAAGACCTAGTTTAAATTTGGCATACTTTGGTAATGACTAAATTTTTTTGGTTGTTAGGTTAAATTAGAACAAGTTGTTTCACTAAAATTTTGCCTATTTTCTAAGAAGAAAGTTGTAAAACTTAAAATAAGGTTGAGGCTAGTAAAACCTAGATATGTTATACCACATGAATCCAGATGATTATCGATACTCCTCTTTGTCTTGGGAGGATAACCTATAGATAATAAAGTAATAGAGAAATGGATGTTTAGTAAGATAGTAGGTGGATTGCCTAGCATGATCTAGATCAAAGAAGTACAAACTTACTTATAGTCTATCAATCCATGCTTGTAAAGCATTTAAGTTTTGATATGATGAAAATAAATGATTGCATGAAATAATGGAAGGTAATGAAATATAAATACAAGAAATGCTTGAATAAAATAAGTGATTTTGACTAAAAGTAGCAGTAAATGTTTAAATATTGATGTTAGATTAATCAAACTTGATTTAGAAAATAAGTTGTAGTTTTTTGATAAAACAAAAACTTAGAAAATGTAATTTGGGTATAGGTAGATGGGTCAAATATACTTGATATTATAAAATAACAAACAATAACCATCAGTGGTTTGGGTATGACCATCAGAAGGTAGGTGACCATTAGTGGTTATTAACCATCGATGGTTAAGGAAGTACATTGGTGGTTAGATAAGATCATCGGTGGTTATTGTGCAATCTAGTTTGGAAACATAAATTAGTTGAGGGGAGTTATAGAGAGGTTCTAGGTGTGGAGTTTGGGTTGAATGTTGGTCATGAGACACATTGATACTCAAAGGTGTCTAGTTCAAGGATTGAGTGTTCAGGTGAGAAAATAGGTTATGGGTGGTTTTGGGTAGGAGGTGAAGTGTTTAGAATTGTAGAATTACAACACAAGAAAGTGAGGTGAAGGAAAAATAAAGGGGAAAGACATAAGAAATTAAAAAATAGAGATAATTACTAAATATTGATAAAAAAACATAGATACTTAACTTTTGTATTTTCCTGAGAGTTAGAACCTCTTTTACCTACTTGATTGATCCTAATGATGATTGATCTTACAACCTTCTCTTCCTCTCTTAATATAGAGGAATGGGAGGTTTAATTAAAGGGTTTAACAAATGGTTGATCACATAGTCTAATTATGCATTGATCATGCAAATAGCTAACTAAATTTAGTTAGCTAGTAATCAATGAGTGAACTACAATCAAACTAAATTGACTCATTTGATCATGCAAGAGTTCAAGTAACCATCAATGGTCAGGATAATGATCGACAATTAAGGGTTGACCATCGACGGTTAGGGAGACATAGTTAAAATGGCTAAGGTTAGTCATTTTCACTTATGTTTGGTGGTTATAAGGTTAGACAATGGTACAAGATAATAGAAAGGGAGTCATGGGGCACTTTGATAAGTAGAAATGTATTTTATGGTTTTTGAGTGTCTACATAAGTAATTATAAGTAGAATTGTAATAAGGTCCTTCATCAAGTAGAGTATTAGATTTATTCTATTTATAGATATTTTAAGGAACTATTTACTCTAAATTTAGATGTTTATATTTGATAAGTACATTTATATATATATATATATATATATATATATATATATATATATGAAACTTATTTCTTCAAATTTATTATAAGATGAACATGATGAAGTCAAAATAATGACTATTTGGTAGCATGCTCAATATGTCCAACCCTATAAGGTGTCAAGTAATACTCTTCAATACACTTGACTAGAAATAAGTATCTCAAACTAATGATGGAGTTATAAAAAAAACCATAATTAGAGAAAATAATGTAATCTTAATGTTTATCCGCACATGGTTTTTATATCAAGATTTTCACACAATATCTAAATTTTTCTTAAACCAAAAATTTCCAAACTCCACTAATATGCTCTAATTGTTTCATAACAAGTTAAACAACTACATGATCATTTTTTAAATTACAAATTTCAAAATTCCTTAGTGCAAGTGCCTCATAATTATACCTTGATAAATTGATACAAAATTAAATACAATTACAACCATATTCCCAAATCAATACATAGTATATCAAAAAAATTGTAATATTCATTAAATGCACAATAGGATCATAACTCTTAATGAATAATTTGGAATGTTCCATTCATATTAAATTTATGTATAATAAAGTGAAGTAAATTTTACAACTATTAACCCAAAAATAATAACCAAGTGAATTAAATGTTATAATTATCAAACCAAATATAACAACTAAGTAATTAAATGTTAAAAATTCCAAAATATAGGATAGTGAGTTGTAAATTATTTTGAATATTCTTCATGAGTAAAACACCTATATAATTAATTTTCATTATTATTCTTTGAGATTCCACTACTACTTAGACCAAACCATTGGAATTTTCCACACATATTCTCACACTTTTACTTATAGTGTAATTTATCTTGTTCATAAATATCATTCATTTGATCATAATTCATGTTAAGGGTATTGATAATATATCCACCACATTCACATATTAATTTTATGTAGGCATTGTCACATTGAATGGTGGCAAACTTTTTTTTAAGTTCTAACTTATCCCACCTAAATTCCAAATTTTTCCATTGTAACTCTTCAATTCTTAGTATAAAATTTTTTGTGACCCTATTCTTCTTAGATATTATAGTTTACAACCTCTCAATTGTTGTCCTTGAATTTTCAAGAAGGTTGGAGAAAAAATAGTCTTCCCTAAAGAGAGAAACATTTCTTACTAGGGAAAATGGCAACTTAACACCCACATGATCTGAATCAAACATATTTCCCTTACAACTTATCCTATAAAAAATATCTCCCACTTCTATGTTTTCAACAAATAGCTTATGATTTCCACTCACATGGAACCCTAAAAATACAAGAATATGTGAGTTAGGATATTCTCAAGAATCACTAAATTCATGCATGCAAATTAAATCATGAAGCATGTACTAGCTTAAAATCATGTTAGGGTTTTTTTTTGTGTAAATGAATACCACAACATACTATCAACATAGATAAAAACTATCTTTATCCCACAAGCCTATCTATTTTTGACGATGATATGTTTATTGTAAGAGTAGTACTAGTTTATGGTAATTTGGTACTCAATAAAAATGAAAACTTTTTTTATTATAATAAAATAAGTTTTATACAAACTCACACATTTTAATATTTGATTAGGGATCTTGAATTTATTGGATACATCAAAAACTCATCCTAGAAAGAGTGAGAAAAGAAAATTTAATGCCCTATCCCTTGATAGTCATTATAACTTATTACCATTATTTTTCTTAACCTAAATTATTATAATTTTTTTATGTGGAGTGTAGATTATGCACTATATTTAAGATAACCAATCCTAAGGTTATGTTCAAGCTTGTTACAAGTAAATTTTTCTTATTCCTAAGAACTTTTATCCTGATCCATATAGATCATGCACAAAATTGATTAATGATCATTATAAGTGCAACATAAATGTCCACAAACTGATTTATAGGATCTTGTATGAATAAAAATTAATAATGACTCTAGGGTACTCAAAACCATGTATGAGGTTATTAATTTTATTATGGGAATTAAATGACTATATGACATCTCAAATATTTTCAAAGACTTAAACACATTTTTTCCATCATAAAATCGGTATTAAAATTAGGTTAGTTGTTCAATCATTTTCAACCCTAATTCTTCACCTTGAAATATAAAAATTTAATAAATTAATAATTTTAAATAAAACCTATAAAAGTGATAAAAAAACCACCTAATATTAATTAAAAATTAGTAAATTAATAGTGTGTTAGAATAAATATATGACTTGGCATGCATTTGTGGTCTTATAACACAAAGTGATGTAGGGGCATCCCATGAGGACCCAAAACTAAATTATTTTTGTTTTAAATTAGTATATTAGGTGATTTATATATGTTATAGGTCTTATTAGGTCCATATGTGGATTTTAGAGAGAGTCAAGATGCATAGAATTCAAATTATAGGGTTTCCCTCCAAAAACACTATTTGAAAATTAGAATGTTGTTAGACTTTATATAAGGACTTTTGAGTAATTTATTAAGGTTGAAGATTTTTTAACATTACTATAAGTTATAAAATATATATAATGTCCATAAAAAATTCATTAGTCTATAGTTATAGTCTAAACATATCATATTATGTGCAAATCAAGAAACAATTATGTATGAAGGAAACCTCCACCTGGAAAAAGAGAGCCAAGAATTCAGTTATGCATTATTTTTAGGATAAAGTAATTAGTTTTGTGAGAGTATCTCATAACAATTTTAAGTGAGGAATGGAGGATGATTGTAATAATGTATGAAAAAATAAAGGGGATGTTTGTAACCCCGTGTTTTTAATATTGAATGAATACAGACCCCATTGAGGTCATTTATGGTTATTGTTGGTTGCATAAAATATATTGATGAATGTATGTCATTGATAATGTTTAAAAATTGATTGAAGTATAATTTTTTTTGTTTTTAAATATCTTGAAGAATTAAATATTCAAGAAGGAAGTTTCTATTAGAGGAAAGGACCACACACCCTATTTAGGAGGGTTTTTGCTTGTTGGTAGACTATGATTTTAGATTGGTAATGTGATAAACTTTGTGGATGATATTAATTTTATTATAATGTGTTTAAGATTATATATTGTAAGGAATATTATTTAAACCATTTGGTATGTAGATTCTTTTATGAATAGACCCATGTTTTATATGTTTCAAAGACTAAGAGTGAAAGGTGAAGGAATACATTTATAATGTGGGTAAGTTTTTGGAATGTGATTTTAAATTACATTTATCAATATATTGTTTTGTAATACTTATGGTGTTGACAGTTATGACAAGAGCCCCTATTTCTTATAGTTTGTTTGTGGTCATAGTGGACTGAACATTGAACTTTTGAAAGGGTATGATCAAAAGTAACGTGTTTCAAAGCCTTGATTTTTTTTTAAGTGTATATAATTACATTTAACTTCAAAATAATCTCTATTTTTATCAATAACAAGTATGAGTTATTTAACCTAGTCACAAGCCTATAATTATGTTGTTTCCTGCATAGTCAAGTGCAAATATGCTTTGAAATGTGTAACAATTGGTTGGAAGAGTGGATAAATTGATTTAATAAAGTATAATGGTATGAATTGTAAGGTACAATTTTGTACAAAAATTAAATAGTGTAAGGTACAATTCTGTACAAAAATTAAGGTACTAGGAGTGTTTGAATTGTATGCAAATTATGTAAAAGAGAGGATTGAGAATTGGGAAGGGTTGATAGAGTTGAGTACAGGGTAGAGAGGGTTAATGGACCTATATTTATAAATATTAATTGAATTAAAAGGCATAAATTTAAGTAGGTGAATATGTGACCAAAGTAGTGAATAATGAGCTAAGAAGTCAAGGTCAAGGAGTAATGTTTTGACTAATGTAAAAAGTGGGTAGAGTTGTGAAAAATGTTAAGAAGTCAAGGAGAATATTGTGGCTAAACTAAGGGGTCTAAAAGTATTGGGATAAGTATATACATTGTACCAAGGATTGAGAAATATTATGACCATTGTGCATGAGGTCTAAAAGGAAAATGGGAAGAATAAATGGACAAAGGTAGAGTATTCGAGAAAGAAGTAAGAGATATACATCATTTTTGGTATCATATCCTAAAGATTATTTTGGAAGAGAAATGAAAATAACAAGTATGCAAGGTACATGGTTTATTTTGTTTTTCATTTGATGTTTTAATGTATGGATAAGATGTGTTGAAGTTTACATGAAGGTTAAGAGAAGTTGGTAGCAGCCCTGTAGCCAAGTGTAGCTTAATGAATGATAGGGCTATTGAGAAAGATAAAATAAGAGTTCATAGGTGAGAAGAGAGAGGAAAAGAGTTCTAGAGGTAGGATAAGAGGATAAGTCTCAGGTGTGGACAAGAAGAGAGACCTAGTTGAGGTCAATAGAGAGAGAAGATAGACAAAGTGAATGGTCAAGATGTGGCAAGAGAGTGAAGGCTTGTCAGAAAGAGGTATAGGTCTAGGTGAGGCCAAGGAATTGATAAATATCCTCAAGGAGATGAGGAAAGAGAGAGGAAAGAATAAATAGGGCATAGTGGATGAGAGAAGCTACCATAAGAAGAAGATGGTACAAGATGACACCAAGTAGAAAATAAAGGTGGAGAAAGAGATGCAAGAGATGAGGCAGAAGATGGATAGGATGCTAGTTGTGTTAAAAAAATTAAGTGAAATGAGAAGACCACATGTTGGATGGGTAATGAGGAAGAAGCCACTCAAGTGGCCAATCAAACTATTGATGAAGAGAAGTGAGTCACAAGCAAGGAGAGAGGAGAGAGAAGAAAAGAAGTTGTTATGCAAGTAACTCAAGAATGAAATGAAGAGATACAAGATGAGGATGCAAGAAGAGGAAGAACAACACCTTGATGTGGATGAGGTGATTTTGAGTGAAGTAAAAGATAAAAATTGCATCTAGCCAAGTGTTGAGCATGACAAAGAAGATGAAGATCAATTAGAAGGCCTCATTTAAGGCTTAGACAAAGGAAAGAAACCTCATGAAGAAGGTATGAATTTTGATTTTATGTTTGTATTGATTTTATGTTGGAAGCCATAGAAAAAGATTTTCAAGGTGAAGTGATAGCGAGTGAGGATAAATGAATGAAATTTGAAGCAATTGAACCTAACATGAATGATGGAAAAAATCATGGAGAAGAAATGATAGTAGCCATACAATAGGTGAAAGATATGGAGCCTTATGGAGGCTTAAATTTCATTGAGACAATATCTAGACAAGACATTATTTTTTCATTAGATATAGGTTATGAAGATGGAAGAATAAGAAGATGAAAGTATAATACTTGTAGCAGTATATTGGGGCATTCAAAACCCACATGATAGAGGTAAAGAGGAAGAAGATAGTGTATATGAAATGCAAGATGATACAAGCAAGCAATGAGGTAGAATAGTGTATGATAGAGGCAAGGTTGAGCATAAGGAGTAAAAACTAAGGTATGAAGGAGAAATAAAATAAAAGGATGATCTAGAAGAGATGAATTGGAAGAGACAAAAGAAGCATAATAATCCATTGGATCTCAATCTCTATCTCCCCTAGGGGTATGATGCAGGGGCATCCCATGAGGACCCCAAAAATGAACCATTTTTGTTTTTCAGCTAGCCTATTAGGTAATTTATATATGATAGAGGTCTTAGGAGGTATATATGTGGATTTTAGAGAGAGTCAAGATGCGTAGAATTCAAATTATAGGTTTTCCCTCCAAAAGCACTATTTGAAATTTTGAATTTTGTTAGACTTTTGTATAAGCAATTTTGAGCAATTTATGAAGGTGTCAGATGTATTAACATTCCTAAATGTTGTAAACAATATATAAGGTCCATAAAAATTTCATTAGTCTATAGTTATTGTCTAAACATATCATATTATGTGCAAATCAATAAACAATTATGTATGAAAGAAACCTCCATGTGGAAAAGGAGAGCCAAGAATTTAGTTATGAATTCTTGTTAGGATAAAGGAGTTAGTTTTGTGAGAGTATCTCATATTACATTTGAAGTGAGGAATGGAGGATGACTGTAATATTGTATGAAAAAAGAAAGGGGATGTTTGTAACCCCATGTTTTTAATATTTAATTAATACATACCCCATTGAGGTCATTTATGGTTATTGTTTGTTGAATACAAGATATTGATGAATGTATGTCATTGATAATGTTTCAAATGTGATTAAAAGTCTCAATTTTTTGTTTGTAAAGATCTTTAAGAATTAAATATTTAACAAGGAATTTTATATTAGAGGAAAGGAACACACACCCTGTTTAGGAGGGTTTCTGCTTGTTGGTAGATTGTGATTTCAGATTGGTAATGTGATCAACTTTGTGGATGGTATTCATTTCTTTTAATTTTATTATAATGTGTTTAAGATTATACATTTTAAGGAATATTATTTAAACCATCTGGTATACAGAGTAGTTTAAAAATAGGCCCCTATTTTGTGAGCGTTACCTTAATTGTAGACTATGTGTTTTAAATACTCAGAGTGAAATGTGAAGGCAGACATTTCTAATGTGGGTGAGTTTGTGGAGTGTGATTTTAAATTAAATTTATCAAGATATGGTGTTGACAATTGTGATAAAAATTCTTGTTTCTTGTAGTTTGTTTGTGGTCATAGTGGATTGAACTTTGAAATTTTTAAAGGATATGATCAAAATTAACATGTTTCAAAGTCTTGAATTTTTTTTAAGTGCATGTAATGCCATTAAACATAGACAGACTCTCTAGTTTGATCAAGAAAAATTATGAGTTGTATAACCTAGTCACAAGCCTATAATTATGTTGTTCCATGCATAGTCAAGTGCAAATATGCTTTAAAATGTGTAATAGTTGGTTGGAAGAGTGGATACGTTGATTGAATAAGGTGGAATATGTTTATATAGATCTATTAAACCTAAATTGATGCTTTGAAACTTATTAAGTCACTCCCATTTGAATATTAACTACTCTCGGTTGTGACAAAGCATGATAAAACCCTAAACGAGGGTTAGGAAGGTTTAGGCATTTCCAGCTATCAAAAAATTTTGAAATTTTGTAATTTGATCCCTTTCAATGTAATTAAAGTTAATTACACATATTATTGTGTGTACAGAGCCAATTGTATGGCTTAAATCTCACTGAGTTTGAGAAAGGGGTAAATAGGCCTAAAAGGCCTAAATAAAGGCGTAATATGAGTTTGAAAGGGGACTAAATGCAAGATTTGAATTTTTTAACCTTGTAGTTAGATGGTTCTTGATACAGGGTATCTAAACCAAGAATTATTTTTCAAAATTTTCAAGTTATAATTCCATATAAAAATGAAATTGCTCAAAATAGGGGTACTAGGAGTGTCTAAAGTGTATGAAAATTGTGTAAAAGAGAGGATTGAGAATTGAGAAGGGTTGATAGAGTTGAGTATAGGGAAAATAGGGTTAATTAACCTCTATTTGTCAATATTAATTTCATTAAAAGTTTTAAAGGTAACTTGGTGAATATGTGATCCAAAACAGTGAAGAATGAGATAAGAAGTCAAGGTCAAGGTGTAATATTTTGACTAATGTAAAGAGTGAGCAGAGTTTTGAAAAAGGTTAAGAATTCAAGGAAAATATTGTGGATGAACTAAGGGGTCTAAAAATATTGGGATAAATATATACATTGTACTAAAGATTGAGAAATATTATGACCATTATGCATGAGGTCTAAAAGGAAAATGGGAAGAATGAATGAAGGACAAAGGTAGAGTATTAGGGAAAGGAGTAAGAGCTCTACATCACAAAGCCATTTTTAAAAAATAAATATATCTAATAGGAGAACCTTATAGACTCATTCACCTTGCTTATATATGTTTGTTTCAAACCTTCACTATGCAAATTTAAGTTTGATGTATCAAGTCGTAACTCATGTGTGAGTAATATTTTTTTAGTGCACTTATAATCTTGTATTTTTATTTTACATAAAATTTATGGGAAAATCCACAAAATAAGAGATGATGTGAATACCGATAGTAATAATCATAATTAATATGATTCATTGAAGTGTTATAATGTGTATACATATAAATGTGCTCACTCCTCCATCATTATTCATTTAATTAATAATTTCAATAATTAACACTATATTAATAAATATCCTATGTCCTAATATATCATCCTCTTCATTCCACACTCACATACTAACCTTATATCATCACACACTAATTAATCACTTATTATTATCATTTATCCCTTTCTTATCACATCATTTAACAATGACAAATCCTCACAATATTTCATGAATTTTAAATTCACCTCCCCAAATACCATCAACTATCCTCATTTGCTCTCTTACTAATCCCTCTTCTTATCACCCACTAAATCACATTTATTATCCTTAATGGGTTCTATAATCCCCTAAACTTCATATAACCCTTCCCTAATGACATTATAGGTTATTACAAGAATTTAAAAATCATATGAAAATGTCTAGCCCTCCATCAAGATTCCATTATGGATTAAATCTATCCATCCATTTTATGTAATCACATGGAAAGGGAGGATTGGAACAACTAAGATTTTTTTTGTAATAGCAGTGTAAAATTTCCATCTTCTCTTCATTATCAAGAATTATATTCCATCTCTATTATTGCAAGTCATTGAGACAAGTCAAGTAATCCAACATTCAAGCACCCAACGAACATTTAACTTATCATTTGGGGAATATAACTTGAATTTTGGAGGTATATTGAATTTCAAATATGAGGTCTATATTGTGTATTTCATTATAATTTTATTGTTCATTTTCCTACCTTTTTAAATCAAAGGTGTTGTGTGAATTAGAGTAGAGAAAGGTGATAATATCCATGGTTGGTTGTATTGTGATCCCTATTACAATATATAGAATAAAATTTTGGTGACCATAGTGGGATCAAATCCATTTTCCTTTGATTATTGAGATCTTGTGTGCTTGGGTAGGCTTTTAGGGACCATTTGAAGGATATTTTATGGAAAAGGATATAAAAATTCTTGTAAATTTGAACTTATAGGTTGATAGTTGATTTAATCTATGTATACATGGATTTATATTCCTAAGATGTGGTTTCATTTACAATAGTTACAATTCTATCTTGGGTGTTTCTTTAACCACTAGTTATTTCAACAAACATTTTGAATTTTCTCAATTTTTATCATTATTTCTCACAAAGTCATTACTATCATTTCGATTCCAAAAATCAATTTTTTCATTATATTAGTAATTTGGTATTGATAACTCTATTTCTATGTAGGCTTATAAAGGAACTAGTCGAAGGTATTTGTAATTAGCAGCTTTTTTGTTTCCAATTTAGTTACTTTGTATTCTATTTCAAAATTGTTTCACTTTGTTTATGATTTATTTCTAATTGGTTCTTAGACTATCTCTAGTCAATTTATATCCTATTTATATTTTATGTTTCTAGTCTATTTTCATGTCTCACAAAGACACTATTATGGAGTAAAGACATTGTCTTTAAAATCCATGGCTTTTTAAACCTCATTTGTGGATTTATCATATATCTATAACCTTTTATTAATCAATTTACAATCAAATATAATGTGTTGTTAATAAATTGCTAACCCATTTATAATAAGTTTCTAACTTATTTATAATATACATTGATATATTATTTTTACACATATATGTTAAAGGTAAAATCATTGAGAGGGGGGTTAAATCAATGATGAAATATAATATAAACTTCAATTTCAATCCTTGAAATACTTAATCAATCAATACAAGAATTATTAAATCATATAAGTCATTCATAACAGTAAACCAGAAAGATGATGCAAGATCAAAACACACAACACATGAATTACATGGGAAACCCTCATGGGGATTAAAACCCACTCTCAAGCCCAAAAACACATGGAATACTTGTCCTATAATATTATCACAAACATGAGATATTTTAGTGAAACACCCACTTCACAAGGATCACCCACCCTTAATAATGAACAAACACTAACTTGCTCTAGATTTTGAGCACCCACACAACACCTATGAAATCAAAATCACCAGAACTCTGATTACCTTTCAATATGATGAGAAAATAATGTATAACTCTTCTCTTTAATCCCTTCACTCTCTCAATCTTGTACACACAAGTAATGCATCTAAAAAACCCTTTTGGATCATTCTGGACATCGTCTCTCATCCTCAATCTTCAATCCTACAAATACACTATTAGGACATTAGAATTATGACTTGCAAGTCATACACACTTTCCTCAACCTAATGTAACTTTCAATCCATCCATTAGGCACATTCACTATCCTCTTCCTTCACTTCTCAATTCTTTGCATCTCAACACACTATCTTTTTTCTAATCAACTCTAGAAACCATCACCTTTGATTTCACTCTTTATAGAGCCTTCACGAATATTATCTTCTTGGTCAGTCATAAGACTTAACTTAACTTTTAAGGCTTATATCACACTAAGACATCAACAATATCATCTATGGGTCACCCTTAATCACCTACACCTTTTAATTAGGCCTTAGTATCTCTTATAGGTCTCATGGAAACCTATTCACTCCTTTAACACTTCATTGAGCAAATTAGAAACAAAAGATTAGTTATAAATGAATAGGTACACTCTACATGACCCATAAGAAACCTTTAAGTGATTATATCCATCACTATATTCCTTTGTATATGGAGAACCTACTCAAACATTAGTATTGTACACAAGAACACCATGAACGAATAACTAGTCAACTTCTAGGCATTTGTTCATAATAATGAGATGCAAAAAAAATTGGCCAATCTTCTAGAGGCCATAACTTTTGACCCATAACTTTTTTTGAGCTCTTCTATGTGCCAAAATGACCATCTCAAAGTTAATTTTTGTCCTGAGTGGTGCTATCCACTTAGAGTTGATTTTTATATTTTTTGGAGGCTATATGTGATCATCTGAGGGTTCAAAATTATTGTTTAATGATTTTTTATGAAAATTATCTATTTTTAGAAATTGTATATTTTTAGGACCAGATATAAACTTCAATTAAATTTTATCCCATAGTCTAATTTTAGAATTTATATTATTTTAGGATATTTTTAGAGCTATGCACACTTGCATGCAAAACTTACTAAAAATAATAGCTACTAAAAATAGAAGTTTTTTAGTTTTTAGCTTTTTTTCAAATTTTACATGTCAAATATAAATTTCAATTTGAGGCTTATTTAATCATGGTTTGTGCTTGTAATTATTTTAATACATTTAATATGAATAAATTATAAGTATTATTCCAGATCTTAGCCTATTGGTATTTTTATTGTCTTCATAGTTTTCAATTTCATTATGACGATGGATTGGTCAAACCTCCAAAATTCACATAGATGGTTCTCATAGAGTCTATGACATTCTATAATTGATAAATCATCATGAAACATCTAGGAATTATCAATACAAACACAAACATCCTTTTTGGGTCACTTGAAAAATATGCTTAAACTTATAGTTAACTTTGGATCCTAATAAATGTAATTGTATAGATATTCAAACATTCTAACCAATTGTGATGGATGTGCCTTGGATTCCTTTACAACTTTTATTTTTATACTACTATCAAATTCATCATATATCAAATGTTATATCTCAAATAATACATATTAGTTTTCCTTTGTTAATTTAAATTCTAATGATCACTGTGCAAAGTAAAAGCTTCAGACATGTGTCTTCATCTTGTGTCTCTTGGAAATCTAATCAAATATGATCCATCTATTTCCTTGAGAGTCACCTAGTCTTTACCTTCAATTACTAGCCATTAGTCTTTGATCTGCACTAATGATATTGTGACACTTGGTAACCTTGTGTTCCTTCTATGGACCCTATTATCAATCTTCATTCATTTAACATGCTAATGCCACTTGGTAGCCCCACATGCATTATATGTACCCTATTGTTAGTCTCCATGTTCTTATCTCACTTATAATCCCCAAATGCATTCTATGTACCCTACTATCAGTATCTATGTGCTTACACCACTTGCAGTCCCACATGCATTCTGAGCACCCTATTGTCAATATTTAAATGTACTTACACCATTTGGTAGTCCTGCATGCAATCTTAAGATCCTTTGAATTATTGACCTTGTGCTTGTTGTTATATCTCCTTCTACATGATAACCTACATACCAATGATCTTTGATCCAAACTATTGATTTGATCAAGATAGATTTCAAAACTTGGTAGCCCTATATAAAGGTCACTTGATATTGCAAATTTGGCTAAGTATGGGAAATACTACAATATACTAAGAAGGCTAACTTTGTACATTGATATATTTTTATAAACACCATATCCAGACCTAAAATTTGAATCACATGATCTAGACACAAATCTAAACAAACCCATGTGATGACTTTCTTCTAAAACTACTACACATGTGAATGCTAACATCATCAATCTGCTCACTCAACCTAATTTTCTAAGATGACTAGGAGAACTTAGACATTAATATGACTACTCTGATGAATTCCTTTCACTTCTATAAGCACTCCAAACACTCATAACACCTCATATAACCTCTACAATACTAACATAACATCAAAAACATTCTCTATCATCGAAAAGACCTACATACATGATATGCACTCTCAAATCCACATGAAACCTATCACTTTATCATTAATGCATTATGTACTCAGATCACCTTGACATCAATGATAATCAATGCATCTCAAGATCATGCTCAATAATATAAAACTTTTTTCTACAAGGTTTTATAAAGTCACTACTAGTATAAATCAACATTACCAACTTTGTTACAATGACTATCAACCTTGTTTATACATATAAGTATGTTTATTTTTTAAATCATTTTTTGAAACGAACCTATTACTTATCAACTTTTTACCAAATTCTGGTCCATTTCTAGTCTATCTGGGTAGTTTTATCCTTATTTTGATTTATTTTGTGGTTTCTATAGGCTTTCTATAAAGTCATTACTCTATAGGGTCAATAGTAGTAATTTTGCACAATAAATAGTGACTTTGTCGAAGAGATAAATGAATTTATTAGGTATAATATTGTATATTTATTTATCATTTTAATAAATCACTATAAACACCTACTCACAATTAATGGCATTGTGATCATATCAATGGTTTTATCCATTGTAGTGGTGATTTTATGAAACTAACCCCTATCCAATTTAGTTTTGGTTAGCACATAATTAAATTTTCATTGCACATAAGTGAATTTTTTTAAATAAAAAATTTGTGCTTGGTATAACCTTTTTTGTAGGTTACCCCTAAATAAGCCAATCTAAAATAACTAACAATTTTTCTTTCAAATCACTTATCAAAGAATTGGCATTTTGAAACCACTTTTAATATATTTTATTGAAAATTTTTAATCAAGATTAATTAAATTCATTGCATGTGCTCAAATTTTAAATAATTTATCTTAATATTTGTCTACCTATTAATTATTCAAGGCTAAGACTATGTATGTTCTCACCTTCCACCCATAGGTTGATTCCTAGGGATTATAAATAGTTGATAAAAATCTCACCCTTTTTATTTTCTAGAGGAAACATGGTGTGGGATTCATCCCCATGTAATTGTCATAGTCATTAAGGGGATTATGGCATGGATCTAATCATCATGCATAATACCACACTCCTTATTTTTAAGTATTATAAATATTGAGGACAATTGTCACTAAGCTAAGTGAAACTCCCCATATATGATTTTATGAAGTGAAGAGGTAACACTCTAACATGCAAGCATCAAACATCACCTTACATAGAACTGGGCCCTGCATACTATAAGGTGTTTATGGGACTCCCTTAGAGATAATTTTTAACCTATAATAAGACCTATCATCCAAAATAAACAACCAAGTTAAGGGAAACAACATCATCAGAGATCAATCAAAAGTTACAAATGTTGAGACAGGATTGGAAGACACACCTCTCATTATGAGTCATTTAGTGTGTTGGGTGTTTAGTTTCACTCTCATGTCAGTCATTATCATATGCTTATGGGTTGATTTATCTTGTTTGTATATCATTGAGACCCATATTATTTTCAAATGTTAAAGACCTACACACAAACTAATTACTTGATCAAAACTTAAACCATAGGCCAAACATAATTCATTGTTCAATCTTCACAAATCACCTCATATCATGTTAGTCAAAACCCTATCATCCATAATCATACCTAAATATTTACTTAATTATCATCTCAATATTCTCTTAGTCCAAATTTATCTCTCATCTACTCATATCTTACCTAAACATCAAATCAAACCCATATAAGACCTATTCATCCCTATCAACATATTTAAACTCATCCTAGTTGCCCTTTTTAACAATATAAGACATGAATATAACCCATCTATGTCTACCTTTAATAAAATTTTCATTACCTTGATCCTTCTCTTGGTCAAATATTGTCATCCTTTCACTATACATGTTTAAATTTAACACCAAGCATCATCTGAATACACCCATCACCCTAGTGGTTTGAACTCAAAATCTATTGTTATCCTATCACTCTATTGGTTTGAACCTAACAATTATCTTCATTTTACTAGCACTCATCATTCTTATAGTTTAAATCCAACACCTGCCATCATTCAAAGGCATGATCATCTTGACCAAACCTATTTAAACCTAGAATAATATCCCCTATTGTTTTTTGGAATCAATCATATTAGGAAAATTATTATAAACCTCTTTGTTGAAGGGTATACCCCATATAAATACTAATTATATTTTGTATCAAATCAATCAACCTAAAGGAAAGATTAGTGTATCATTTACAACCTCTCACTGATGGAAAAAAATTGAATTTTAGACAAGCATCAAATGAAACTAATGATATTTTCAGTAATTTGGGTGAGCGACCTTGAGATTAGGAAGAAAATATTAGTCATATGCATACCCCAACAAGTGATTAAGATACCCAAAACTATTTCTTGATCTATGATGATAAAAAATCCCAAATTGAACAATATATTTATGATAATCAATATTTTTTATTAACACACTTTATTGAGATAGGGAGAACGGTGTGACCTAAATTTAACTAAAACCTATTACAAAACCTAGTTTGAAGTTATACACATTTTAATACCATTGAAAATCATGATCCCAAATTCAATGACCAAGAAGTATATGTCTAAGAAGTAAATAATGAGTAGGAAGAGGATGTTGAACAACCTTCACCCAAGACTATCAATATTAACTAAGTTAAAGACAACAAATGAAAGTCTATTTAAGAGGACCAAGCCAAGAGAGAATTCAAGTGATCCATGCCTATCATTTAAATGAATAAACCAACAATTTAATTCCCTTAATTATAAAATAAATTTAGAGGCTCACAAGCCTCACTCACCAAACAAACATGCCAAAAATGCCTTATTACTTACTAAACTAAATTATAATAAGACTAATCCACAATTCTCATCCACATCCAATTCATTGTATGATCCTATATTTTTGCAAGGGTGGCCAGATATGAAGGATTCTCTCTAAGGAATGGACACAAGAAGACAAGTCAATAAGTATAAGTTTGAGGATTTTTGTTCCTACTCTCATGACATAATAATTTTTCATGTCCATTTTCCCATTCACTTTGAGCCTCCCATGTTTCATAAATATAAAGGAAAGGGGACCCACTAGAACACACTAAAGATTTATTTATATCATGTCACATGATCATTTATAAACATTCCTACATGCTTAGATTATTTAAAGATTTATTTATATCATGTCACATGATCATTTATAAACATTCCTATAAGACTTGGTGGCTCTACATTATAATGGTTCATGCATCTATCCAAAGGGTCCATTTCATCATTCGGGGACTTGACTAAGATGATCATCCAAAATTTATCCTATAATGTTGAGCATAACATTAATATATTAGATTTATACAATATAAATTAAATAAATGGATAATGTTTATCATCATTTCTTAAATTATGGTGAAGCCTCACAAGTCAAATCCTTTATTCATCCCCAAGAAAAAATTAGCAACCATCTTCATTGAAAATCTTAATAAAATTTTGGCCTATCATCTAAAGTTACATTGTGCTACTAAATTTGACATTATTGTTGAAAAAGGCTTCTAGATTTAAAAATCCCTTATTGGTAAAGGGGTAATCAATATATTTTCAAAGAATGATCAAAATCAAAACAACACCCCTTTTGAAATGTCCAAGTTATTGAATAGAAATAAGAATGTTATTGGAGATGGTATAATCGATGTTGAGCATGTGAAAACATTACAAGGCTTAATGGATAAACACATCAAATATTATTGTACCTATAGGAAGATCAAATGTTAACTTAAGGAAATGACATTATACAAATATAGGTAAGCATGTGGAAAACATATTGAAGAAACCTATAGTAGAAAACATGATCACCTTGCCATAAATAAAGCCTCTTGATGAAAGTAAACCACAACCAAAATGGTTTAAGGAAGATGAATATTTTCATTAACACCACATCAAGGGACATGATACTATAATATGCATACAACTACAAAATTTTATTCAAGACCTAATGGAGTAAGGTGAGATATAAGTTTAATGTGAAGAAAAATCTTATTCTAAAAATCAAAAGCTAGATATTTATCAATATCCTTTTCATAAGCATGACCAAAAACATAAAATTATGATGAGGGACCAAGGCCAATCATCTTCACCCAACCATATTGACAACCACCTAATAACCTATCAGTATAATCACCATGCATCCACCATCAAGATTAGGTCCAAGACACCCAAAGAACCTCCATTCCCTCAACATCAAGTAATGAAATTCAAACGGAAATATTTCAATTATGATGTTGCTACTCATTATGTCAATATTATTATACATGGGGAACCTCATAATATTGCATATCAAATGGATCATCTTAAACATAATGTATATGAAAATTCCTTGACCACTCCTAAAGGAAACTATGACATTATCCAATAGCTCGAGAAGACTCCAACACAAATATCCATCATGGACATTCTCAGATCCTTGTTTGTCCATCATGATATTAGTAATAAAATCAATCATGAGTCAAAATTTCATATAAAAATTGATGCAAGCTACTTCCAAGCCCTTCTTGTCCACTTATCATACTCTTATAAAATCACCTTCAATGCCCAAGACATGCCATCCATTGACCCTAATCGTAATTACCCCTTGTACATTAAGGTGTCTATTGCAAATCAAAAGATCCCATGAGTACTTGTACACATAGGTTCAGATTTAAATATTTTTAACATCAATTTTTCCAATAGATTGAGGTTTTGAATTAGTACTTAGGCCCCAACTTATTATAATCAAGTCTTATGATAATAATGAGAGACAATCAGCTAGAACCATCTACCTCTTTCTCATGGTGGGACTCATTGTACATCAAACTCTAATATATGTAGTTGAATATTGCATACATTATAACATTCTCTTAGGCCATCCTTGGATCCATGAAATGTATTTTTTCCTTCAAGTCTCCATAAATCCATGAAATTTACACACTCAAGGATGGAAGTCACTTTTATAAGTGATTCTCAATTCTTCCATAATTTCTAAGAAATAGGACTTGATCATAGTTTATATTATCATAGAATTGCAAGTTCCACCTATGATCCCAAGTCCAAGAAATAAGTCCATCCTAATGACTTACCATCCACTTATTCTAATCCACCTACATCCACTCACATCAAAATCATTCCTAAGGACGATGGAGAATATGAATACCAAATGTTCAACTTTGGCAATCTACCCTAGCCACTACATAGTTATGGGTCCCCCACCATGAAGGATGATAAGTTGATCACTTATCAGTTTAGACCAATGTCATTTTAAAAATTAAGATTATTTTTATAATAAAAAATTGAAAGATCAAATTATTCCTAGTTGATAGAAGAGGGTTTTGCTTCTTATTTCTAAGATCCAAAATACTAGGCAATCATGTGTAAAAATATGAATTAGAACTGTCATCCCAAGGAAGTTTCACACTTCCCAGAACAAGCATGTAGCTTGTGAGTTTGCACATATCTCTACTAACAAGTATTTTATGTAGTGTTTTCTTATCTACAAGTGTCTTCCTCCATAGCCAAAGAGGGGAATCTACAAAATTTGGAATGGTATGCACTTATCTAAGTTTTTAATCACTTATCTCTCTCTCTCTCTCTCTCTCTCTCTCTCTCTCTCTCTCTCTCTCTCTCTCTCTCTCTCTCTCTCTCTCTCTCTCTCTCTCTCTCTCTCTCTCTCTCTCTCTCTCTCTCTCTCTCTCTCTTTTATTTCTCTCTTTGTATATAAAATAAGATTAAAATGTAGTGAAACAAGAGGATTAGAGGCATTCATCTCAAATAATAATTGCATAAGATAGTTCTAATGATGGGGATAGGTCCTCATAAGCTCAAGAAATGGAATTTGAGATGGGAGATTAGTGAGATCTATAATGGGATCCCACTCATCATCACCTATGAGAATATTTTTATATATAGGCGTGTAATGGTTAAGGAGGTATTTAGAAGGAGAAGTCAAAGAGCATTGAAATTTGTGTTGATAAGAATGAGAAGTATTAGAATAAGGTTGTAAATCATATTGACATGATGAAGTAATAGGTTTAGTTTTATCTTAAGAAGTAGAAGAAGTGTTAATAGAAGGTTGATTATCATTGGTATTAGAAGATGATGGAAGAATGGTAGAAATAGAATGGGATGTGTTATTCAAGGGAGAATCATAAATTGAACCATCATTAAAGGTTATAATATCTTCTTGCCCCAACTCATTCAAATGAGTTGGAGAAGAAGTTTTGATAACACAGTATATTTAAGAAGGAGGCAAGGTCTAGATAGGTTGAGAATTGATGAAAGCCACCACCCTTCACATATTAGTCATGTTAACCACATTCTCTTTAGAAATTGGCTCAACAATACTTTATAAATTATTGGTGGAAGGGGTGCTCTTGTCTTGATTTTCTTTAATAGGTTTTAATTAGGTAAAGGATCTTTATAAATAGCTAAATGAGTGTTTACTTAATTCAAGGCTCGAGATTTATCATGAATTTTCTATTCCTTGAGAGAATTTTAATAAGCTTGTTGATTCTTGTGAATGATAGAATCATGATCAAAATTAGGTCCAAGAAGAATGTCCATAGCTAAATTATGAAGTTTTCTACAGGTCTCATGAGAGTGACCCTAACTATCATGAAACCAACAAAACTTGCTACGATCATACCAAGTTTTCATAGGAAGAGTAGGGTCAATCTCTCAAGGAAGAGGCCTCGGTAGACATTCAAGTAATTCAGCTAAGGAAAGAGGTTTATGAACATTAATGTTATTTGGTAAAGAGAAATGAGGATTAATATATTGTTGAGAAGGAGGAATTGGTTCCAATGAAGGGGTAGGAATGATAGTTTGAACATTGTGAATGGTATCATATGAATCAGTAACACCATAGTTGGTAATACTAAAATTTTTGTTTTTAAGTAATAGATGAGAACTTGGAAAAGGTTAGGGTGGCTCAAATTAATGCATAAGGAAATATCATCATTGGGCTTGGTTAATGGCCTCATCTAAGGTATGTGGAGAGAGGGTGTAGAATTGATATTGTAATTTAAGATAAAGAGAATTGGTAAAGAGATGAAAGAGATTATCATTGACCATGTTATGTTAATAGTTGTTTAACAAAGTCTTCCTTCATTTAACAAAATATTGGGTAGTTTCATTTTTGTTTTATTTGAAATTGATGAAATGGACAAAAGTGTTTTTAGGAAGATCACTAGTTTAGAATTATTGTATTAAAGGATTCACTAAATCCTCCAAACTAGTAATGGAATGAGGTCTGAGTTGAATATACCAATCCAAGGCATCACCTATGAGGTTTTTGGCAAGGAGTTTGGTAGTAGAAAAGGTGTTTAATTTGACCCAATCCTTATAAATATATCCAAATGTTTTAAGATGAAGGGTAGAATTAGTTGATCCATTGTAAGAAATTGTAGGTATTATACCTCCAATGCCAATATTAGCAATCTGGGTGGTAATAGGTTCATTTTATAAATGTTTGATGAATTTTTTGACTAACAGAGGTTGAGGAATGAGATTGATTTGAGAATATTGAAGAGGGGAAGGAGTGACACTTTGGTTATGTGTGCCCAAAGTCATTTTTTGATGATTAGATTGAAGATTGAGAAGGTGTTTTTGCATTCTCATCATTTGATTTATATTATGAGATTAGAATGTGTTCATTTGATTGAGACTTTACAATAATAGTTGATGAGTTTGATTAGTGTTATTAGAATTAGTATTGGTGTTTGTGTTGGTATTAGTGGGTTGGGTACCACTCTTAGTGTTGATATGAGCTTGAGAAGAGCTATGATAATTTGAGGCACTAACAACAAAATTTGTTTTTGAAACAAAATATGGACTAGTAAATGGTTGAGAGGAAGAAACACTAGAAGCATGAGTGCCTTGGGTAGTAAATAATGAACTAGCTGATGGAATAAGGATAGTGGATCTTATGAGAGGCCCACTAGATGTAGAACCTACCATGTTAGTTGAGATACTAGGCATGTAGGTAAAAGAAGTTAAAGAAGAAGATGTCATGAGATAAAGAGTCAAGGTTGAAGGAAGAGGTTGAGAAACAAATAAATTGGTACCCCCAAATCTAGTTGAGAAAGTGGGAGTAAGATAATGAGGTTCTTCAACTTGAGGACTAATCATGAGGTTATAGATGGTGGAAAGATCTTTCCCTCTATGTTGAGGGAATTCTATGATAAATAAAATCATCTCAAGAGTATACTCTAGCTCAAGTTGATCCTCTAAGAGAAGAGGAAGGTTTTTATATAAAGAGGTATGAGGAGGGGTCCCATAGTCCATTATGTGGGTTACAATATGAACATTACTAGTATTCTAAAAAAGAACCCTACTTTATATTTTGGAGACCCTATTAGGATTGGTACATTCCATCATGTCTGTTGACTAAAATTCAATGTTTTCACCAAATAGATAATCCATGATGAAAGGAGAAGAAATAAGATGAGAAAACAAAGAATCAAAAAGTGAATGAAACATAACTAGGTCCACTTGGTCAACCTAGTGCAAAAATAGGGACTATGAAATTGTATAGGGTCCATAGGATCAACATAGTACAGAGAATAGAGACTAACAGAAAGGGGGAAAATCTTTTAAACAAATCTAGGTTGACTAGGTCGACCTAGTGTAGTGTATAGGGGCTGAAAAAGATGTTAGGTCGATAGGGTCAACCTAGTGTAGTGAATAGGAAGTAAAAGAAAGAGATGATAATAAGTTTATAAAGTTAAATAAGATAATTTGTTGATCTAAGAAATTAATTGATAAAATTAAATAGATAGTCAATTGAATTGACACTAGCCAATCTAACTGATGCACATAAAGTTATCCTTGTACCAATGCTGGCCAATGCAAGTTTTTGTACACACAATTGAGCAAAGAGCATGAAAACAACTTGGAAAGTAAAGTTAGCTAATTGGTCAACCTATAATGTTAATTATATTAATAAGAATAATTTTAAATGATAGGGAGTTGGTTATAAACAAGATACTAGATAGTAATCTATGGATGGTTTTAGGTGAGTTTAGGATGAAAGGGACTATAGTGGAATGGATATAGGCTTGCTATTAGGGCCTACCACCTCACTTCACACACCATAATGATAAAGGTGTCAGGTTCTTAGCCATAATATACCATTAACCATGCTTTATACTTGACTAAACCATCAAGTTAGCTTTCCCCTTGGTAATGAAATCTAAGTAGGTTGGCTTGGGTAGTCAAAGGTTAAAATGCCCATTGATGTTATGTGATTTGGTTGTCTATGCATAAAATAGAAATAATAAAACTAAGTGGTTAAAAAACCTCCTAATTAGACTATGTGAACTATTCTAAGCATGAAAATAACTAATATAAAATATGTGATTAACATACAAGGTGAATTACAACTTTGAAACAAAGTATAGTGAAAAAACTATATGTAAAACATATATAACTAGGTCAATAGGGTCAAGATAGTATTGTTAAAGATAGGTTCTAGAAAACCTACTAGGTCAACCAGGTTGACCTAGTTGTTTCAGATAACACACAGGACATAGAACTAGGTCGACTAGGTTGATCTAGTTGTACATGAGAAGTTTTGAATACTAAAAACTTGAAAGGAAAGTTTAGAATAGAAAGAGATAAAGAATAAAAGACTAACCTTGATGGTTTAGAGATGGAAATGAAGGAGATTGTTGATCAAGAGCCATAGATAAAACTGATCTAATCTACATAACTAGGTTGAACTAGTTGACCAAGCTTTATAAGAACCTATTATAGAAGCTGAAAAAGTGTACTAGGTTGATCTAGTAGGCTAAACTAAAATTCTAAAAAGTGTTGAAAACCTATACTAGGTTGAGTTGATCAATCTATTTGCCTATTCTTATGCATACATAAAAATAACTAGGTTGACATAGTTAAACTAGTATGTCAAAATATATGATATAAATGATGACAAAAATAATGAAATAAGTGAAAGAAATCTTGCAATGATTAGCTTCATTTTAGGTTCACCAAAATGTATGCAATCAGAATTGCATGATATACATGAATTAATCCTGGATTAGATAAGATAGAGCATACCTACACTTGGGTATACACTTTTTAAGTGAGAGCATGACCAATATGGGGACTCTCTAGACCTTATTAGGGGGTGACTTATATCATTTGTCACAACATATCATGCTAGGAAGAGTTTCAAAGCCTACAATCTAACACAATCATGCAACAACCCTAAAAGAGTCCTATGATTTGATATTTTACTTATGCTAACAAATAAGAGAGTAAATTGTTATAATAAAAAGAAAAGTAAACTAATTTAGTGTGCACCAAAGCTTGTGGCATAAAGTGGGGGTTAGAACAAAATAAATAAACAAAAACTAAATTAAACATGCATAGGAGACATATACTCACATCAATGTATATGGAATCCTAATCAATGGAATATAAGAATACATATTGCATTATCTATCTACTCTTACAAAGGAGAAATAAAGTTAGGAATACTTACCTTTGAAGATGAACCTACCGAGCCTCAATCTCTCCCTTGGCCAAGGTGCTTCGAAAGAGATTGCTAGGGTTTGTAAGGATAATCAAGATAAATCATCTTTAGGCTACACAACCTACCTAAGCATCCAAAATATTTCTCTAAAAGACAATATCAGAGCTCCAAATAAAGTATTGGTCCCTAAATATTTATTCTTCAAGTATAATGGCTGATAATAAAATGTTCATTCACATTTCTTTGCTTAATTTAGCTATCTCTTTTTACTAATGACAAAATGGACTTTGATATATAGGTGGATCTTACCTAAAACATTTTAGACATGTCAACTATATTAGGTTGAATAGGTTGACCTAGCAAATTTTTTGGCTAACTCACGAGGTTTGTGCTAGGTCAACTAAGAGGATAACAAACTAAAATAGCTAAAGTGTCCCCAAAACACACTAGGTCGACTAGGTTGACCTAGTTTGTTGAATAGGCCAAAAGGGTAATAAGGCAAAAAATGAATGAATAAAGCTTGAAAATGATTGGAATGGATAGGAAATAGAATAATAATCCTAGGGTTCATGGTTTTAGGAAGTAAGAGTGTATATGGCAAGTGTAAAAAGGAATGATAGTCTTATGAAGCACCAATGGTCTACCCACCCCTTTCTCGATGCACGCCTTAAGGTATTCACTTAGAGATATTGAGACTCAACAGGTTCTTGTAAGATATAAAGAGTTAGTAATTGGTAAAATATTGAAAATATTATGTGTATACAGACCTTCACACCAAAAAAACACCTGGATCACACTACAAAGAAATGAAAAGACATTTTTGAACACGAAACACTTCTTGATAATGCACCAAACTCATTAATCCAACTAGAATGACCCAATCTAACTCTGTACTATAGATCCTTCATAAAAATTTAAAACATGATCATGAACTTATTGCTCCCCCTTAACCAAATACCTTTTTTGATTGACATTATCATCCTGCACACACAAAATTGCTTCTCCACTGAAAGGAGTCTCTTAATAAGCATAGATAGATACACCTTCTATACCTTAATTATCTAAAACAAAAAAAAATCCTCAGCTTCCATATCTTCCTTGCTCATTTGATATTCATAATTGTAGCACACCATAACTTTTGAAAGAAATGTATCTTTCCTTACCTTATTTGGACATAAATTTGTAGTGTGTCATATATCATGATAAATAAAACAATCCCCCCTTTTTGAAGAGGAATCACCTTATCTAATATTATGTGGATAATGGTTTGAAAAGTGTCCCACATCAAGACAATTAAAACACTTATTTCTATTCACATATTTTGACTGATGACCCCTATCATAGTCCCATAAAAATTCATTTCTAATAGGTCTCTTTCACTCTCTAACCCTATGACCAAATTGATCACATGTAAAAAAGTAACCATTGAATCTTGTATACCTCATGGCATTTAGCTATCTGATCTAATTGTATTTACTCTGACAGCACCTTCATTTCTTAACTAATGATTTATCATCAAAGTATGATTATCCTGGTTAACATTAGTCTTCATCTTGTCTTGAGTTATAGTCTTTTGTTCTTCTTCATATCTAAGACTAGTTCTATCACTATCATGCTTTTGACCACTCAGAATATTTTCTAGATCACATGCAATCTTTTCAAATCTCATAAATGTCTTCACCTTACTAGCTATCTTTTCTAACTTAGATTTTAAATATTAATTTTCATAAACATACCTTGAACATTCATATTATTTAGCTTTTAGGCTTGTAGATAGAATTTCCAATTGACAATTGAGATGCTTGATCATATCTTCATGATCCTTGGTATCTTCATTCAATCTTGCTTCATATACACTAAATTTATCCTCATATTCTTTGAGCTTATATTTCATACTCTTATTTATATTCTTCTCAATCTTTAATTCTTCAAGAGAATTCATCAAAATAGTCTCACAGTCCACCTCATCTTTATCATCATTTGAATCACTCCAAGTTGACTCCTTCTAATGTGAGTGACTTCCTTCCTCAGCCATTAACATGGCTTTATCTTCAGTAGGATCATCATATTCATGATCACATTTAGAGTCACTATATTCACTCTCATATGATGAGCTACAATCTTATTTGGTGTAAAAACTCTTCTTGTTCTTGAAGGACCTCTTATTATTATTAGACTTTATGAAACCTTTCTTCCTATATGTCTTCTTATCTTCATTTTGGACTTCATCATGATATTCATCATCTTTCTTCTCATGCTTATGAGGGCACTTCTAAGCAAATTGTATTATCTCTCCATAGTTAAAACATTTGAAAGGTAGTTTACCCTTATACTTCCTTGAGCTAGTGTTCAATTTCCTAGTAATCAAAGCAATTAGTTCATCATCATCAATATCTAATATGTCATCCTCTTTGGACTTCTTACCTTAGAACTTATTCTTATGATTAATATTTATTTTGAATGTATCTTCCTTATTTGGTGGTGTATCATAATTCTTCCTCATCTTATAAGCAGTAAGGGTGCCATGTAATTGATCGATCTTTAAATGAGTAAGATCATGAATCTCTTCTATAGTAGATACTTTCATATCAAACTTAGGGGAAAGAGACCTTAATACCTTTTGAAAAATAGTATTCTCTTCAAGATTCTCTCCAAAACCTTTGATGATATTTATAATCTCATCAACTCTCTATAGAAAGGATTGCATATTATCTTCTTTATTCATCTTGAGAATTTCAAATTGCCTTCTATGAGTCTATAACTTAGAAAGCTTAATCTTTAAATCTCCTTAAAAAATAGTCTTCAATTTATCCAATATTTATTGGTAGTAGTGTAATGAATTACTTTGGTGAACTCAGTTTTTGTAAGACCACAAGTGATGTCATGCATTGCCTTAGAGTTATTCTCAAATAGCTTCTTATTTGTAACACTAGATGGAGGAATAACATGAGTAACATAACCATCCAAAACTAGTTTCCATACAACAAACCCTAGGTACATAAAGTAAGTATTCATACTAGCACTCCAAAAAGCATAATTGGATACATTGAACATCGGTGCTTGCTTAGTAGAAAAACCACCTTGCACATTGTGACTAACCATTATACCTTGGATCACCTTCAAGCTATTAAGATTTTATCAAAGGACCTCACTTTGATACCAATTGCTATAAGAATAATCACTAAGAGGGTGTGAATCAGTGATTCTAAAGAATCTAACTTTAATTATGATCTTTATAAATACTTAATCAACTACCATAAGCATTCAAGAAGCATATAAAAATATTCATAGCAATGAGCAAGAGATACAATACAAGATCAATCACATAACACATGACATACGTGGGAAAACCTCTTGGGGGATAAAACCCATTAGAACCTATAATTAGACTATTATCCTATAATAATAAGATCCAATTTAGACTAGATGTAACTGATCAAGGAACTACAATCCTTATTTAGTGAGACTATAATCCCACATTGTGTTACCACACCTGTCTAGTTGAGCTGAAATAACAACCAAAAGTTTTAGTAAGTTTTACCTTAAAAGGAGGTTTAAACCACCTTAGACATTGAGCTACCACAACAACACCTTGGAACACTCCCACCTCTAAACTAATGTCAACAATAATTTATGATGGACCTCTCCTAATCACTTTTCACCTTTGATCACATCAATTTGCAAGAACACTATTCTACCAATAAAACTATGACCAATAGGTCATATACATAATCCTTAATATTTTCTTCTATTCAACACATCCTTATGGCACTCTACACTTGATTCACTCCACAAAAACACACATAATCCTCTCTCTGTAATTTTCCCTTAGTCTCTCACCCAAAATCTAGAACCCATCATCTTTTGTTCCACTATTTATAGAATAATCTTGATATTCACTACCTTGGTTGGCCATTAGGCATGAATTATCCCTTAAGGAATATCTCATATGAATTCATGGATAAATAAAATATTCATTGGTCAACCATAGCACTTATGGGTCACCTTTAAGGAACTACACCTTTTAATAAGGCCCTTGTAGCCCTTATAGGTCTCATGTGGACCCATTTAGCACATTCTTGAGAAAAAATAACACATGACCATTTTTAAAATACATGGGTCAACTCCTTATGTCCCCATCAACATTTTCAAATGATCACAATCATAATATGTCACCTATGTGTATGCTCAAACAACTCAAACACTGACCTAGTGCACATAGTCACCATGAATGAACACACAGTCAACTTCTTAAGCATTGTTCAAAATCAAATTATATTGATCACACCTCCAACATCCATAAAAATAATCCTCATGGAGTCTACAATATTTTATAATAGATAATTCACCATAAGACATCAAAATAACATCAATACAAGCTTGAATATCCTTCTCAAGTCACTTGTAGAACAAACATGAATACAAAGTCAACTTTTAGGTTCAATTTATTTGACTATACAAACTTCCAGATCTTCAAAAAAAGTTCATTATATACACCATGGATTCCTCTTCATTTTTTATTTTTATAACACCAAAAGTTGACATTTATCAAAATATATGAATGAAATATAGAGATATAGTTATTCCTATGTTAAATTAAAATATTTTAATTCAAATGATCATAGTTAACCTTCAAACACAATGCTCAAATCTCATGAACTCACTGCTCAGATCGAATACACACCATCGATCTTGCTTAAGCTTTAACACATAGACCACCAAAGATAAATGTTGAACATTTTATAGTTGACCTTATCTCATGCAATCTAGGAACTTTTACTCAACACACTCTATCAATCAATATGGATCAATTAGGTCTATAATGATCAACTCTCACCATTGGATCAACTATATGAACACTCTCTAGTCATCTGATCATTATCCTATACCTTTCCTTAGTTGTTAAACATTATGCAACTATCCTCATCTTGCTACCTCCTAACTCCTTGGATCAATGTTCACCATCAATTTTGATCAATATTTAACACTTTAAAAAATGATTATGTGGACCCTTTCATACTACATGAGTAGCCATTTTTTCACCTCAATAACTTCTTCTATGCTTTAATGCAGGATCTCAAATTTGGACCAGATGATCTCCTCACATAGGATAATCCAACCATGTGGTATAATGCTGATAAAACCCTCACACATTCAATATATAATTCCATTAAAATTCCTATGCATCTCATTTTGCCTCACTATAAAAAATTTTAAGTATGGGAAAACATAGTCAAACTACTTGGGAGCCCAACTTTGCATATGCATATCTTTTGATGTGTTACATCACATGATCTAAAATTAAGAAAAAATAAACTAAGAAAAAAAATGAACAAACCCATATGATCATTTTATCCTGACACCTCCATGTGTGTGAATGCTAACCTCATCAACATGTTTACTCAATTTTTTTTGGCCAATTACAAATTTGACAATGTATGAGAAAATAGTGAATTCTATTTGAGAAACCAAATTTGCACCCTTATATATTTGACCACACTTTGATGCATGAATTTAGATCTGGTGCATAATAACTAGGGACTAGTTTTTTCATAACCATATGACCCACTCCCCTTGACTCCTTCCCATGTGGTAATGGTGACATCATCAAATTGCTTACTCAATTTTTTTGCCACTAGATCCAAAGTGTCTAGATGAGAACTATGATCAACCAGATGAATTCCAATTATTCACATATTATCTTAAAGAATATATAACATCTTGGGGACCTCTTACACATGCTCAATTCTCCATACTCATACCTAAACATCTTTAACTAAGTCATCACTGAAGATCAATCAAACTACCTTTAGGCATACAAAAATAAACATCTTGCACAGTTTATCATTGTCACTTATAAAGAACTTCATATACTCAATAGAGCATCTCCATGACACCACCATGACATCATCATGACAAATCTTCAATAAATGTTTGATAAGTAAAGAAAGTGTCTCCCCCAAATCCATGAGATAAGGTATTAGATGGTGAAAGAGGTTATTCTACTTGAGGACCTATCATAAGATTATAAATGGTTGAAAGGTTCTTTCATCTATGTTTACAAAAATAGTTAATGAAGAATAGCATTTCAAGTGTGTACTATAATTCACAATCATATTCTAAGGAAGATAAAGGATTATGAAATGAAGATGAATGAGGAGTCCCATAATTGGTAGTGCAAGTGATAACATGAATGCTACTTTAATCTAAAATGAAATCCACAAGTTATTTCTTGGGAAACCTATTAGGATTGGTAAGAGTAATAATGTTTTTCATATTTAACTCTATGTTATACTCAAATAATAAATTTGTGATAAGAAAAAGAGGATACAAAATTGATATAAAGAAGAATCAATTGATAGGATACAGAATCATATTAGTTGATTGTGTTCTGTAAACTAGGGAACACAATAAATAACTACAGGACATAGTAATGTAGGTTTATGTACTATTGAATAGGAAAAAGAACAAGAAACAAGAGGAAAATGTAAGATGTGTTGATTATTTAATACCTATATAAGGAATATAATAGGAATACAAAGATACATAGTCAGACATGATGACTATGTACTGAAGTCAAACAAGATGAGGAGTATGTAAGAGACTATGTCGATAAGGATGAGAATGTTCTGAAAACAAAGAAATATTTTACAATATAATAGCTAGGAAAATGAAATGAATCACATAATAAATTGGATTAATATAATTTATCTAATTAAAACACACATCACAAACCTTGAACTAATGTTGGCTAATGCAAGTTTTGGAATTCAAAATAAAATGATCAAAAAACAAGCAACAACTTGAAAGTAAATGTTAACTAATTTTCCATTCCTAAACATTATTAAGTTATAAATTTTTACTTAATGTTTTGGGAAGTTGGCTATAATAAATAACTACAAACTAATCTATGGATAGTTTCAAGAAGTTTAGGTTGAAATGGATTTGTATTAGTGATGATATTGGCTTAGAATTGGGATCTACCCTCTTACTTCACAATCCCACAATGATAAGGGTGTTGGATACTTTACCAATATATACCATCAACCACATTTTTATACTTGGCTAGAAAACCAAGTTATCTTCCCCCTTGGTGATGAAATCCAAGTAGGTAGGCCTTGGAAAGACAAATCTTTAATGTTTTTTTTCTGTAAAGTGATTTAGAAGTGTGTACAAAAGAGAAAACTAGTATCACTAAATCAAAAAATTAAAAAACCACCTAATTAGTCTATATTTGTTACTCTAATAATGCAATCAAATGAAATTAAAAGTGAATTAATTACTAATAAAAAGAGGTTAATTTTTTTGACTATGAAGAGTACAGAGTTAGTTCAGGCGACACTATGTGCAAATAATATAGAATAGATTTGAATTGGTCATTACTATTCTACATAAGCAAGAATAGAAGAACACAATCAAATAGGAAGACTATGTCTTCTATATAGAATATAGGTTATATAAAATTTTCAAGTGAGTTGACCTAATTGACTATAGATTTTTAGTTTTATAGACTGTAAACTTGTGAAAAATAATACAAAAAATAAAAAATTGAAGTGATAGAGAGAGTATGAATGAAACTTGTTACATTTGAAGATGATTAGATTATCAATTTTTATTCTATAATGCTCAAGTGTTGATTTAAATATTCCATGAATATATTTTAATTGATCTATAGAGTTTACAAAACCTATGTGCTAAAAAGAAGTCACAAATAGAGTCGACTGGCTTGATTATGTTTGCATACTTGTATGTGTTAAGCACACAACACACTAAGAAGGGGGGTGAATCTATTTGATTTAAAAATTTGATTTCTTAAAAATAATTTCCATAATATAAACACTCACCCAATAAATATCTATTAATAAACATAAGATTTATGTGGAAAACCCTCTCTTGTGAAAAATAACAAAGAAGAGCTACTTGGATATACTGTCCAAATCCATCCTCAAAATAAAAATTCCTTTAAAAAAATTTTAAGCACCAACTTACTTGTAGACACTAATCCTCACCACCAAGCATCAACTTAGAAAGAGACACCAATCTCTTCTTTATGAGGTACTAAGCTCCACTAAAACAATCTTTCACCATACTATTATTTTTTCATCAATGAATAATGGAAAATTCAATCTCCTCTCTTCTCCACAAAAATATGATTATAATTGAATGATAGAAAAAATTATTTCTTCACTCATTTTTCTACCTTCTCTTCTCCTTATATAGACTTTAATTCATCTTCACAAGGGAGGTGACTTCTCCAAAATAAACCCATACTCTAAAATAGATGTCAATTAATTTCATTTTATAGTTTAACTAAGGGACATGATTTTCAAAAGCGGGTTAACCTATAGATTTTTAATGAAATTCAACCTAGTTTAATATAATTGGCCCTTCCTTCATAAGTTCTTAAACAAAAGTGATTTAACCTTTCATTTTTGGGCATTTATTTGTGCAAAGATAATGATTTTTACATTAATGATAATTTTGTTGACATCATTATTTTAATAAGAACTCATTTGACATCAATGATAATATTTCAATAATCTCCCCCTTTGTCACTGATGACAATCTATATGAATCTCCTCCTTGCTAAATATATCCCCCTTTCTATATATACCATCCTTTATTCCTCATTTATTTAACTCTCTCCCTTTGACATCAATATCAAATGGACATACAATACAATCATAATGTATATCACCAAAATATACATGGATCAAAAAAAATAATGTAGTGATGATCTCCCCCTTAATATATGATTCTCTTGAATAATTTAGTGACTAGATGAAATATGGATCACTCCAAATTTATTCCTAAGAAACTCAAAAGTTTCTTTTGGGAGGGGCTTCGTGAATATATCTACTATCTTTTCCTTCGTGGTAATGCATTATAACTTAACATGATGTTTTGAAACCTATTCTCTCAATAAGTGATTCTTGATAGGAATAAGTTTTATCCTATAATGCATAACTGAATTCTTAAAAAGATTTATTTCACTAGTGTTATAACAAAGTATTGAGATTGGATGATCACACTCTATCTTCAATTCTTTCAATGTATTCTTCATCCAAAGAACTTGTGTAGAACATGAAAATGCTCCTATATATTTTTCCTCCATCATGGATAAACAAATAGAAGCATTATTCTTGCTTAACCAAGACACTAGATTATTGCCAAGAAAGAATGGTCATCCACTTATACTCTTTCTATTATCAACACTTCTTACCCAATCTACATCTGTATATGAAATTATAGTGAAATATTCACCTCTTGGATACCACAAACCAAAATCCAAAGTTCCTTTTAGATATTTGAATATTTTTTGATAACTTGCACATGATTTTCTTTTAGTGCTACTTGAAGCCATGACACTAAGCCTAAAACTTGCATGATAGTTGTCCTAGATGTTATGGTGTATAATAGGCTACCAATCATAGATCTATAAAGTGTCTAATTTTCTTTAAGATATTCATCATTTTAACTTAACTTACATCCTATAACCATTGGTGTGCTAATTGGTGTGCAATATTCCATTCTAAATTTTTTTTACATCTCCTTGACATACTTTGTTTGTGAGATAACTACTCCTTTCTTAGATTGAGAAATTTGTAAACCATGAAAAAATGACAATTATCATAGCATGGACATCTCAAACTCTTTTTTCATGTCCTTTGTAAATTCTTGGGACATTTTTTCACTATCTTCAAAAATGATGTCATCCACATAAACCACAACAATCAACTAATTTTCACCTTTAGTCTTGATGTAGAGATTACTATCAATGACTCCTCTTTTATAACTTTTTTGTTTTAGGTATTTATAAAGTCTTGAATATTAGGATCTAAGGGCTTGCTTTTGCCCATAGAGTGCTTTCTCCAACCTATACACATAATCCTTATTTTATGATAAAAGAAAACCTTTTAGATGTTTGATATATACCTCTTATTCTAACTTATCATTGATAAAAGTAGACTTGGCATCTATTTGATAAACTTTAAAGTTCTTAAACCAGCATTTACCAAAAAACATTTTAATGGATTCTAGTCCCATAATAGGGGCAAAGATTTCTTAAAAATCAATAACTTCAATTTGAGCATAACTTTTACAAACTAACCTTGCCTTATTCCTTATCACTTGGCCATCTTCATTCATCTTAATCCTAAACACCCACTTGTTACCAATCACATTTTTATCTTTGGGTCTTTGAATGAGTTCCTAATTATCACTCTTCTCAATTTGATTCAGCTCTTCATCTATAACATCAATCCAATGCTTATTTTTGATAGATTCTTCAATGTTTTTATGTTCTATTTTATATAGTAATGAGAATTTTACCTATTAATATGCACTCAATAATCTTATTCTAGTTTTCACCCTAGCATCTATATCACCAATAATTTGAATTTTTGAGTGAAGATTTTAAACAAACCTAGATGGTACCTTTGTATCTTTCTATTCCACTTCACTTTGTTTTTCTTCTTCATTGTATTCCAGTTCTTTTGAATGGTCATTTACTTGTACACTCTCTTTTTTACTCCTTGTTTCATCTATTCTTACACTATAAATTTCTAAAATATTTTGTAATCTTTTATTGTAACATATATATGCCTTATGTCTTGTGGAATATCTAATAAAAAATACCTTCATTAGCTCTGGAGCCAAACTTTCCCAATTTTTCATCATCTCTTTTGATGTAGCACTTACTTCCAAACACCTTGAAGTATTTAACTAATAATGGTCTACCCTTCCATAGATCATAAGGTGTTTTGCTATCATTTATTCTAATTTTCCATTAGTTCAAAATTTATACTAAAGTGTTTTGCATCTCTTTAAAAATGATCTGATAGCTTAGATTCATTCAACATTGTTCTTACTATTTCTTGAATAGTTTTATTTTTCCTTTCTACAACTCCATTTTTTTGTGAAGTTATTGTAGATGAGAAGTGTATTTGTATACCATGATGCTCACAAAATTATTCAAATTAATTTGAAAAGAACTCACCTCCCTGATCTGATCTCAAACACTAGATGTTTGAATCGATTTCATTTTCAACCAAGGCTTTAAGTTATTTAAATTTCTCAAATGCCTCATATTTTTATTTCTAAAAAGGGACCCATGTCATTCTAGAATAATCATCAATGAGTAACATGAAATAATTATCACCTTGTATGCTTTTAACTATTTTAGGCCAATATAGGTTTGTATGTATTAGTTCCAATGGATTAGTTATTGATTACTCTAATTTAAAAATCACCCTTGTCTATTTCCCATGATGACACTACTTGTAAAGAGTATTTGAAGGTTTGGTAATTTTTGGAATATCTCTAACAAATTTTTTGGTGCTAATTTTCACTAGATTATCAAAGTTCATATGGTCCATTCTTCTATGCCATATCCAACTTTCATCAATCTTACTCATATAGAAATTTTCTCCCTTGACTTCATTGAGTATGCATAAGTTATTTATTGTTCTATTAGCATCTACAACTAGTTTTCTTGTATCTACCTTCTTGATCTCACACCCTTGAGCATAAAATTTGAGGACATGTCATTAATCACACATTTGACTAATACTCAAAATATTATGCTTCAAACCTTCAACATACAATACATTTTCTATTTTCATCCTCCCATTGTCAAGACTAAGAGTACCTTTTTCATCTATTCTTGTCGGATCATTATCTCCAAATTTTACATTACCTTCACTTATTTCCTTCAAAGATAAAAATTTGCTATTGTCTCTAGTCATATGACTTGAGCACCCACTATCAATATACCATATATGCCCTTTGTCTTGTGCATGAAATTTTGTTTGCACAAGCATATATTTCTCCTTCTCCTAATTATCTTTTTCTTGCTTCTTTTTCTATATATTTTTTAAATTATCTTTTCTATAGAGTAGGAGCATCCAATTTATTTTCTTGTCTAAGAGGTTATACAAAAATACTTATACAGAAATGTGTTATATGTCCATAGTTATTGCACTTATAACATACAACACTATTCTTATTGTAATTTGATAAAGGTGAAAATGAGTTATAATTTCTACTTGAAAATCCATAAGCACTTTTTCCATTGTCCCATGCATACCTATTTATTTCATGTGTCTTACACTCCATTATTTTATGCCCAAAAAGATTGTATAAATAACAATAATTGTAAAAGTAACTTGGGTACTTGATGATATTAAACTTCCTTAGATATTTTATAAATTTTCTAATTTGGATATACTCACCTTTATTGCCTTTGTGAGTAGTATCATTCTCTTTCTTCTTATCGTTTCCACCATTCATGGACCCCTTGACTACATATGCATAGCTCTTGAGATTCTTTGCATATACTTTATTTTTTCTAGTTTCCTTCATGGCCAAGACCATTCTTAATTAATGGTGACCTTTAGAAATTTAGTATGTCACCCAACATTTTAGTACTCTTTCAAATTTAAACTATTTTTTAGTTGAGCATTTATATTCTCCAATTATTTTCTTAAAATAACTACTTTAGATTCTATATTTTAACATCTATCTTCCTTGGTCTTCAATTTGAATCTCACCTCCTCCTCTACCCTTTTTTATTATTCTAGCTGAGTTTTAAGGCTGATGATAGTATTTTATGATTCCTTAGCACTTTGTGACATTCTTGTTTTTAAAATACAATCCTTTTCTTCATATCTTTGAATATGTAATTTTTGTTTCAATTTCTTTTGCTTAAGATATTTTATATCACTTAAAGCTCAAATGAGTTCTTCTTCAAGATCTACTTATCCTACATCTTTGACATCCTCTTCCTCTTCTAAATATATATTTTTCTTTTCCTTGTCTTACCAAGGTATATTCACTTATAGAGGCATCACTTTTTGTTTTTATATCCATGAAAAGGGTTTATTCTTTGTCACCCTCTGATATACTTTCATTGCTCTCCTCAGTTGAGCTACTATCTATTTTGGAATAGATATTTTTATGTTTATCAAAAATTTTCTTATATCCATTTTATTTGTATCTTTTCTATTATTGATGAGGTTTTCTCTCCTTTTTCCTTTCCTCATTATGATTTTCTTAATCATCACTATCATCCTTATGTGGGCACCTAGTATCAAAATGTATTATTTTACCACAATTAAAACATTTGAATGATAGATTACCTTTGTTTTTTATAGATCCTTTCTTAGGGTTTCTTACAAAAAGGGCCTCTTTTTCATCTTGTTCATCACTCATGTTATTGATTGATTCTGAATATTTATTCTTAACTTTCTTTAAACTTCAAAAGATGCTTCCTTTTTTGATGGCTTCTCTTTTTTATTTCTCATTTCATATTCTGTCAGGATCCCATGCAACTCATCCAATGTTAATGAGTATAGGTCCTTTATTTATTAAATATAAAACCTTTTTACATCAAATCTCAAGGGAAGTGACCTTATCACTTTTTGAATGATCATAGATTCTTCAACTTTTTCACCAAGTCTTCTAATAGTGTTTATAATTTCATCCACATGAAGAAGATATCCCAAAACATTTTATCCATATTTCATCCTCAAACTCTCAAAATATCTTCTATGAGTTTGGATCTTGGCCTTCTTCACCTTGTTATCAACTTCATAGATGTTTTGAAGCTTGTCCTAGATTTCATTTGCTGAGTCCCATTGCATTACCTTGACAAATTATGATTCTGACAAGCAACACAAGATAACATTCATGGATTTGGCATTAATATCAATATACTTATTTTAATCTTTATATATAGGTGGAGTTGATGGGAATTTATAACCAATCACTAGTAATTGCCAGATATCAAAACTAATAGCCATTAGATAGGTTTATATCCTTATGCTTTAGAATGTATATTTTATTCTATCAAAAAATAGATCCTTAGTTGTGGATAAACCTTCTTATGCATGATAACTATCCATGTGTGATCTTGAGATCTACCTTTTAATGGTTAGACTATTTTTGAAATAACTACTTTGATACCAATTGTTAATCACACACCACACTAGGGGCTGAATCAGTGTGATTTAAAGCTTTACTTTATTAAAATTAATATCCACAACTAAAAAATTCACATAAGATCTATCTATTAATAATCACGAGATTTACATGGAAAACCCTCTCTTGGGAAAAACCACAAAGAAGAGTTTCTTAGATCTACCTTCCAAATCTAGCCTCAAAATAAAAATTTTGTCACAAAATTTGTAGGCACCAATGTAATTGGAAACACCAATCCCCACCACAAATAACCAAATTCACAAGAGACACCAATGTCTTCTTTATGAGGAACCTACCTCCAATGAAACAATCTTTCACCACACAATTTTTGCTTCATTAATGAATGATAGTAAATTCAATCTCCTCTCTTCTCCACAAAAAATATGCTTATACTTGAATGATAGAAATAAATAATTATTCAATCATTTTTATACCTTCTCTTCACCTTATATACGTAAATTCCTCTTCACAAGGGTGGTGACCTCTCCAAAAGACACCCATACACCAAAAGAGGCATCCATTCATTTAATTTTTAATTTTAACTAAGGGGCATAATTTCTAAAAGAGGGTCAACCTATAGAGTTTTAATGAAAGTCAGCTTGGTTTATGAGAATTGGCCCTTCCTTCATAGGTGATTAAACATAATTTATCATCCCTTTCATTTTTGGGCATTGATTTCCACAAAGATAATGCTTTTTACAATAATGATAATTCTGTTTACATCATTTTTTCATTAAGAACTCTTTTGATATCAATGTTAATATTTCAATAGTGTTCTGATAAAGAAGTATGAATAGAGTATATTGGTTATAATATGTATAAAATAATATAATTTAATAATATTATTGTGCCAAGTGGATCGATCCAGTCACCTATATTTGGAGAAGACCTACATAGATAAAACATAGTCATTTTGGGACAACTATTTGTTAAACCTGCACACAAAATGTCAAAACTATATCAAAAGGTCTAATATAATACTTCAAAAATATAAATATATACTATGATTATATAATTAATGCATGAATGAAAAAATAAAAGGGTTTGGTTCATGTTAGGTTCACCATAATGTATAGAAAGGAAAATGCAGTTGACCTATTAATCAATCCTAACTCAAAGAAGATAAATCCTACTTAAACTTCTGATTGTTAATATGTTAGATATTTGGGGTCATGACCAAGATAGATTCACTAGACTTAACTAAGGGTTCTCTTACCATAATAATATAACTATAGAGTTTTCTAAAGCCTGTAGTCAATAAATACCATGCAATAACTCTAGTTAGGTCCTATGTTTTCATATTCACTACGTATGTGCAAAGTAAAGTAAAATATAATATGGTACTCACCAAATATTATAGAATAAAGTGGTGGGTAATAAATATATACACTCAAGTAAATGTATAGGAAATCCCAATACATGGGAGAGAAATACAAATGTAAATCTAGCTACTCTTACAAAGGAAGAACAAAATTAGGAGTACTTACCTTTGAAAATGAACCCATCGATCCTCAATCTCTCCCCTAGACAAGGTTCCTCACAAGAGGATGTTATGGTATGCAATGATAATAAGGATAAGTTAGCTCTAGGCCACACAACTTCTCTATGCATCTAAAAAACTTCTCTATAAGACAAAATTCATATCTCCAAAGAAATTACAGAAACCCTAAGCTATGATCCTCAAGTATAATTGTGGATAAGTAGATGTGTATTATTATTATTATTATTATTATTATTATTATTATTATTAGTATTATTATTATTATTATTATTATCATAAATGATGGAAATGGATGTTTATAAATAGTTGGATCTAACCCTAAACCTTTCCAAAAGTTTAGCTGATAGGTTAACCCAATTTAAATTTGCATCATTCTTTGATAAAAAAAAGTTAGGTATCCTTATATGTCAGCCAAGGCTGACCTAAACCCATAACATGATTTAAAAAAATTATATACAGGGTCAGCCTAGGCCAATAGTGTATCTTAAATGTCAAAAGGGGTTTTTAGGCTTAGAAATGGGCTAAGTAAAGTGATGAATTGCTTGGAGGAGTGTGCAAAAGAGGAGGAAAGTATTAGGGAAGTATATAGGAGATGGTTTTTTATATATAAAGTGGTAGTATAGGGGAAAACAATCATTTAAAGCACCAATGGTCTTCCCACCCCTTTCCCAGTGTAGCCTTTAAGGCATGCACTTAGAGAGATTGAAACTGGACAAGTTCCTACAAGAGAGAAACCATCAATATTTGGTAAAGTTTAAAAATATTATGTGTATAAAATATACATTATTTATTTAATTATGACCCCTATTCTATTTTATATCATCATATAATGAAATAAGATATTCTACAATATATACATAATAAGATATTCTAAATTACATATGTAAATGATAAAGTCAAAACAAAAAACCATGAATTTATACCTCCAACATGCTCCATAGGATTTATTGAAGTGTTTAAATCATATTTTCCTTCCCTCTTCCTCTTCCTCATGAAAAATTCATATCACATGGTGTGTTGTGTGAGTTTTTATAATAAATAAACGTAGGAAATGAGAGAAGTAGAGGGAAAATAGACAAATCACATGATGCACCCTTCCCCATAATAATGCACAAAATCATTACATGTAAACATCATTACATATCAAAATTATTACTTACATACATTTCAAAATCACTACATAATTTAATAATGAAAAGTCTTACAGTACATCATTACTTGTAATATTTACCACCATAACATTAATTACAACATACATAAATGAAAATCTTGTTAGCCACTTAGGACATATCATGTTTTATTCAATAGCATATATTGAAACATCAAAGTTACTATATGTCAATTAATATCAATCATGTGTAAGCTACTAGAACAACAAATACCAATAGTGTATATCAAAATGCCTACATTTGAAATTTTTAGTTTTAGTAAGGAAGACAAAAAGCAAGAATAAGATAAGTAGTTACATTAATCATCATTCATTATAAAATTAAGGATAAGAATTTAAATATAGTATGACAAAAATAAGTTATACTAATGATCAAATAAAATTAGTGTTCATGGAAATACAATCATAAACTAAACTAAACCATAACTAGAATATGGCACAATAAGTGGATCTCATACCAAAAACAAATGGCTCATAATGTTTTTGAAGACATCACCAACTCTTCGTCTAAATCCTAAAGGAAATTAGAATATAGTTTTGAATAAAGTTAAAATATTAAAGGGTTTAATGAAAATAATTTGAATTTGAAACGATATCAACAATGAAAACCTTGGATTGATTTTTGTGTTATGGTTGTCAATGTGTAAATACTAATATCAATAAAAGACAAAAATAGATTTGAATGGACATAGTTTTGTAGTGTGAATTCCTCAATATTAAGAATGGAAGAAACTTTGTGTCCTCATACATATCTCTATTAATTATGACAATACAAAATTTTATTAGGGTTATCATACCATGCCAATTTTGGTGCCAATCAATACAAAATATGGTGCCATATAACCTTCAATGTACAACTAGATGTCACCATGGTGTAAATAAAAAATTGTAGTAGAGGAAGAGTAAGATTTAGTATGAGTGGTTTAAATGGTTTTATCATCCTTTTCATGTTTAACTTCATCAATCAACATTATAATAACCTTTATATCTCAAACTTCCTTTATGACATTCCTCTACAAAGGATGAATAAAAAACATTAAAATAATGTTAGTGTTAAAAATAACTATGTTTGGAAATGTTAATTGAGGTTACTTACCCATAACAACCCATCATCACCATTTTTTTCTTTTTTCCCTCAAAAACCCTTTTTACTTTCTATGAAAGGTACTCCCTCAAGGTGATGTCATCATCCTCAATAGAATGGGAATTTAGGTCATGTCTATCATCTTTTGATAATGGTTGCTATGGAAATGGAAAAAAATCATACATGTGAAATGAGCTAAAATTTCCATGCATGTGAACTATTCAACACATTTAATCTCACTTGATGTTAATAATTATCAGTGACATGCCCTTGCTCCACCCTTAATTTTTCTTGTTCCATTTGTCAAAAATAATTTATCTACATAATAGAGATTTGTCTTCTCCATTCATTGTTTTAAATAGACCTGTATACACTTATTTGGTCATTGATACCATTTATGGATTTTTCACTCATATTCTAAACATTAAAGACACTATTTTTGGTCATCCATTATCTCTATATCTTATGCATTTTTATCAAGCTCTTATTATTTACCAACAAGTCTATTGAATTATGTTATGTTTGTTTTAGAGTGGAGGCCCTTCCCTTCAGATTTATTTTTCCATTGCATGCATGACCTAGAGGCCTAATTGTAACATGTTTCCTACAATGAATCTTATGAGGGTGAGAGTTGAGTCTATACAATGACTAAAATGGATGACTTCCTTCATCATAATATTTGTTACGTGGTTATAATAAGTAATAGTTTAAATACCACTTAAAATAATCCATGTCAAAAATATTATACTCACTCATAAACTATCATTTAAGAAAAAATCACAGAGTTAGAATCCTAGGAAAAAATTAATAAATCAACATGAATAACCAATCATCCTTGTAAATAATAAAGTGTAATTAAAATATTTAATTACTCCTCCTTGAGATTGGATTTCAAGGTAAATGGTAGAAAATTAATATCATCATCATCATCATCAACATAATCATGAGGATCATTAAAATACTCATCAACCTTATCCCACTCCATCTCCTCTTACCATGATGGTGAATATATGCATGCTAATACACAAATCTATCATTGCTTATCTAAGACATCTACATATGTACAATGAAACATTAGATACTAAGTGTTTAAATTTTGAATATTATAAAAAATTATAATGTTAATGAATACTTATATCATTATATATAAAATAAAAAGTGTATATAAGCATGATGACTGAATAAACATGAATTACAACCAAAGCTTATCTTTATGGGGACAAACTCATCACTGGGGTCATTACAACCCGCCTCACCCTTGACCTACTCTTATCCTATTTCCAAAATGGTCAATTTATACATGCCAATTAGAAAATATATTATTACATATATAATACATCTAAATAAATACATACAAGTGTGAAATATTAGAAATTCGATGTGAAGTCATGAAATGTTGAATATTATAGATAATTATAAATATTATTAAATTTAACATGGAAAATGGAAAAAGTGTAATTAATAATACCTATGTTGACCTTCTCAAAATTACATATATGTTATGGATGAATCACGTGCAATCCTCTTTAGAATATTATCAAATAACCAATGATATTTCATTTTAGAATATTAGAAAATGAATGACTATATCTAAAATGTTTATTATCCTAAGACATTCTATGTAAGTAAAAAGTAAATTTAAGTAACCATTAGATATGTCTAGATGTGAAAAAATAATTAATGGATCCCAAGTGGTCAAATGTATATTATTTTTAGAAAACTTTGAACTTAATAACATTTACCATGGGCAAGAGAGAGATAGCCTCAATAAAATTACATGTCTTGAACAGGTCATAATCCCACCTCATTTGGTGGATACACCATATAAAACCCTCTTACAAACATTATTATCTTGAGGTGAACACTTATACTAAAGACATGCATGAAATGATGACTAGATGCTAGATTATTTCTCTTAAAATAATTCATATAACAATCCATTATTATCAAACAACTTAAACTAAACAATAAAGTACCATTCATGGGTGATCGATAAAATTACATCTAATGAGAACCACCAAATTTTTGATCTCATGTAGGACATCCTTTCCTTCTAATCCATCCATCAAAAACATTGAAAAAAATAAAAGGTAATCATTAGAAAGGTAAAAAACAAACTATTATATTTTGTATGAGATGGTTGTGAGGTTTTTCATGCATGTGTTTGATGTCTTACAAGTTTTCTAAAATTGTTATACCTATGTGATAACCTATAATATAACTATTCAATATTTTGATGCGATAAAAAACATAAGACAGTGTTTATAAAACACCTTGTAGTCTATAAATAGATATGTGCATCAAGGTTCTTTCTTACACATGGAAAAGGTGAAGGAATTGTCTATAAAAATTGAACCTTATCCATAAAGCCCCTTACAAATATTGAATTATGCAGTTTCAAGACAACCATGAGGCAGTTTTGAACATAATAAAGGATATGGCATCTATGAACAACAATTCAATTTGAGATACATCGAGTTAAGTACAAGGATCTGGTGGATGAAAATGATGTATTGAGTGAAAATTTTTTCTTCTAAAAAATGAGAAATCTCAACTTATATAGATTATTTGAGATGTCTACACTCAAAATTCAAAGATAATATAAAAACATGAACTATATCATTTTGAGTCTATTAGAGTATGTTATTTACTTGAGCTCATGTTCCCTAGATTCTTTACCTAGTTAAGCATTATTTATTTTTAATGCCCACTTATGTGTAGATATTAAGTGTTTTCTATATAGGTATAGTGGGTTTCTATCCCTAGGTTATCTCTTATCTTGATCTTACGACTATGATTGATCTTCATTGCCTATATATGCAAGTAACTTTCAATGTACCTAAATGAATATTTTTTGATATATATTATATAATATTTCTCTTTGTTTTGCACATTGATTTGAAAAGTATATGTTTTTAGATTGTACGTATGATATTTTGATTATAACACCTAAAATATTTGTGTCTTAGAACTCTTTATTTTTCATTTCTTTCATGGTAATCATATAAATAGGTGTTGTAGCCATCCAATTTTGAGTTTTTCACAATTTTTTATATCAATATAAAAAATGGGTAGTGTCATTGGATTCAAAAGATATCAAAACTCTAGGATCAACTATAAACATGACCTTGTTTTGTGACAGTTCATTTTTTACAATTTTGGAGGGTTTAAAGGAAACTTTTTAGATTTCATGCATATCTATATTATCTGGTGGTAGAAGAGCAAAACATTGTCTAGGTTTTACTAGGTTTTTCCATTAACCTAGTTGGTATTTGCTGATTTTTGAGGAATCTATACCATTTTCTGTTTATCTGAGTTTTTCATGTGCATGTTTGGTGTTTTACACAATAGTTTTTTGGTATTTGTTGGGATTATTACCAAGCTAACCTTTTGTTATGACCTATGTCTTTTTTTTATGACCTGTGTAATTTTATTATGACTAGTTGACTTATGTCCAACCTGTGATCTATTGGTTAAAGAGTTATACCTACAGTTTGTTGGTCTAGATGGACTTGGTTCCATCAGTAGTTGCATGTAGCTAAAACTATACAACTATCAAACTGTACTGTGACTATACCTTATAATTAGATCTATGAATTAAAATTATACTACAAATGTACTTGTGGGATGATTTATGACATGAATTGTAGGACACATTCATTAGACTATCTAACATGTTTGTGCATGTCAAAATTAAACTAACAAGGTGTGGCACTATTCATGTACACTTTGGATGTATTTATGGGGAGATGTCACTCCCACATCAATCAAATCAATCAAGAGGAGGGATCAGTCATCCTCATATTTAGCCCCTTGGTCACATGGTATGGTCACATGGGGGTGCCTAGTTTTTAATTCTTACCAGTGGGGACTTAAATCTAAAGCGCATTTTTAGAATCTCTCTTAGAATTAAATTTTTTTCCAAGCATGTTAATTTTATGCATTTTTATTTGACCCATTTATGACAAATTTTTTTATAATAACTACAAATTTTTATCGGTAACTTGAAATAGATGGCATTTTTTTAAAACTTTATTTTTTAATGCCCTATCTATTGGTGTCATATATATTATAAAACTCACTCAATTACAAATTACCAAATTTGGAGGGACCTAATTAAATAATATGTTGGGTAGGTTGTCTTGGTGTTAATTTGAACACCCTTTTTGTATTCTCTCGATATTTTGTGATTCCTTTATAATGGCTTCTTCTTATAAATTAAATTAGTGTGGGCCATTAACACCACATAATTACCATATATGGAGACCAAGAATGGAAACAACCATTTAAATGCAAAGGATTATGGGCCTTAATTACTAAATTACAATAAAAGTTCACTAGAGAATATGATAAATTTTAGCACCATTGAAAATTTGATGAGTGTTTTATTTCATTTTAAAAGATATGAATCTCCTTTAAAAATATGGGCAAAATTGAAGGGTTTATTTGGTAAAGTGTATCACATAACAGCCATGTAACTTGATGTAGAGATCACTTCTCTCAATCCTTAAGATTTTACATCCATTGTAGACTATCTTACTAAGTTCAATCACTTGTTGATAAAATTAAAGGGGATTGGAAGAGATAAGAAAGATGAAGAGTGTGTTTACCTAATTCTATCCAGGTTGAGAGGTCCATTCCAAATATTTTCTTGTACATTTTATCTAGAATATATGCTTTAGGTGGCACATTTAAAATTCTTAATTTAGAGTTGTTTTGTTAGAATTAACTACATGATCTAATGAATCTAATAGAAAGTATAAATAAGAGATAAAATAGTAATAGTAATAAACAATAACTATATATCTAAGATAATAATAAAAATGAATAAATAACTCAAATATGATGAATTACTCTGATAATTCAATATTAATATGATATGGAATATATAAATATCCATTGATTATATAGAGCAAGGCATACATGATAAAGATCAGGGAACTCACACAACACATGCAATTCAATTGATATCTATCTATATAGATAGTGGAGTACAATTCCACACTAAGAAGATAGGTGTCCAACTTGTGAAAATGATCAACACAAGTTGACTATTAGTTAAACAATTGTATCATATCTTACCTTGAATAGTGGAGTGGAACTCCACTGTAACAAGATAAAGATCTAAGTTAACTACTAGCTAATAAATCTTATCCTATCTGGTGAAAATTATTAATAAACATAATAAAATAATTATAATAAGTAATTAGTGCACCAAAATAATAAATAATAAATACAAGTAAATAAAATAAAGCATATAAATGCACCAACACCCCCATAAGTAAAGCCTAGGTAGGGCTATATAGATAAGAGTCCTAGTAATGTGTAGCCATATTAGGTACTCTATACAAATAGATGAGGAAAGGAGAAAACCCGAAGGGAAAAAATTCCTCCTCAAAATGAAGGTCTAGGAGACCCCCCTGAAAACTAATGTCCTACACCCCCAAAAGAGATTCCAAGTGAAGATACATAATCTCAGTGAAAGGTTTGGTGAAAAGATCTACAATTTGTTCCTCTGTATGACAATATTGAAGATCAATGATCTTTGTCTGAATTAACTCACTAATAAAATGCATATAGATCTCTATGTGTTTGGTTCTCTGATGATGAACTAGATTCTTTGAGATCTAGATAGTGCTCTAGTTGTTATAGTAGATGACTGATGGCTTCCAAAATGGAACACTAAGCTCAGTGAGAATATTTTAAATCCAAATAACCTTAAAAATGGCATTAGCAACACTATGATACTCAGCCTTTATAGCTGAAAGAGCAATATCATTTTATTTCTTATTCTGCCAACAAATGGGGCTAGATTCAAAGTGAAATATGTAACTAGAAGTAGACATATGATCATCATAATCTCTAGCCCAATCAGAATCTATGTATCCCACCAAGTCTAAACCTATACCCATTGCATAGTGAATCCAATATTTGATAGTGCCCTAAATGTAGCTCAAAATGTGCTTGGAAAATCTCTAATGAAGCTCATGTGGTGTTTGCATAAAGCGTGAAACCATGCCAACTGCATATGAAATGTTGGGTCATATATGAGTCAGATAGATGAGGTTACCTACAAGCTAGTGATACAATGTGGCATCAACTAAGGGATTGGAATAATGAACCTCAAGTCTAAATCTAGATAAGAAAGGAATCAATGCAAGCCTATAATTAGCCATGTAAATCAAGCTAACAAGTCTATGACATGGGCTATAAAAGTGTAATCCCAAAAGAAGACTGTGTTATCTAAATCCCAAGAAAATAATTCAATAATCCCATGTATTTCATAGAAAAGCTCTCATGAAGTGTAGTCTTAACACTAATGATGAGAGATGTTGTGTTCTCTATAATAATGAGATCATCAACATAGAGCACCAAGTACAATAGTGAATCCTCTTGCCATAGAATGTAGACATTTTGTTTAAGTGTTGAGAACCCAATAGAGAGAAGAAATGTGTCCATCTTAGAATACCAAGCCCTAGGGGCTTATTTTAGACCATAGAGAGACTTCTTCAAGCAAAATACTAGTGAAGAATCCTAAATGAACCCCTATGGTTGCTCCATATAAATATCCTCATGAAGATCCCCATGAAGAAATGCACTCTTAAAATCCATCTGATATACATCCCAACCATGAGCTACACCAATAGCTAGTATCAAGAGATTAAAATTCATCTTAGCAATAGGCACAAAAGTTTTTGTATTATTAATGCCTTCTACTTGGGAAAAACCTTTGGATACTAAGAGTGATTTATACTTATCAATATTTCCATCTACTATAAAATTAGTCCAATATATCCACCTACAACATACTAATTTTCTTCCCTTATGAAGAGGAATAAGATCCCAAGTGTTGTTATTAATCAATGAGTCATAATATTCTTCCATCATTGAATCCTACTCAACTACCCCTGTGGCTTCTTGAAAAGACTATGGATCAGAAGTTGTGGCAATGTAAGAATGTGGAAGATCATGTTATGACTATGTTCTCCTTCTATCTAATGGATCCTTAACAATAGGGTATATATCAACCAATGTCTATCTAGCCCACAAAGGCATTAATGGGTGAGGATCTAGAGGAGGAGGAGGAGGAGGAACATGGCCTACTAAACCCTATTGGAGAGGCATTACCTCATCATACTTATGAGTAGATGAAGCAGGAGTATCATAATCACTACTATCTAATTCTTCTAAGGAAGAAGAATGAGAAATGTTAAAAGGCAAGTCTGAAGAAATTTCTTCAAATTAAACACTTCTCACTATAATAAGCTATGTGAATCTAGATCAATGAGTTGATATCCCTTAATACCATCAATATATCCCAAAAATATGCAAGTTTGGATTTGTTGTTCTAAAGTATGACACTTGTTTGAAGGTATGTGAGCCCATGCTAGACTACTGAAGACTCTAAAATGATGCACATCTAGCTTCTTATTACACCAAGCTTCAAGAGGTGTTATCCCCTTTAAATATTTGTGAAGAACTCAATTATATATATATATATATATATATAGTACCTAAGTACTGGGTGGAAGTGATTAATTGTGCTATATATATATATATATATAGCACAATTAATCACTTCCACCCAGTACTTAGGTACTAATGATTTTGCATGAATCATACAACTTGCCATATCTTTTAATAATCTATTCTTCCTCTCTGCTACACCATTCTACTGAGGTGTATATGCAACTGAATGCTGCAAATTAATTCCTTCAAGAGCACAAAATTGTTTAAACTTCTTGTTCACATATTCCCTCCCATTATTTGTGTAGAGAATCTTGACATACTTCCCAGATTGTTTCTCTGCTATAGATTTGAACTATAAAAATCTATCAAATACTTCACTCTTGAGTTTTATAAAATAAAACCAAGTATATCTAGAATAGTCATCAATAAATGTGAGAATATAATGGGTGTTACTAAAAAACAAAGTAGGTAATGGACCCACTAAATCACTATGAACAAGTTCGAGGACTTGTGTAGCCCTCTAAGCCTTCCCTTTATAAAACTTATCCTCTAGATGTTTGCCTAAGGCACAACCATGACATATACCCCCTAAAAACTAAATCTATGGAAGTCATATAACCATCTCCTACTGAATAAGTTGTTATAAATAGTGGTAGTTCTGATGATGAAACCACTCATGCCATAACTTACTCACTGAAATTGTGTGTGAGAGCAAAGATGTAGAGGAAGACTGAGGCACAAAGTGGGAGAATGAATAAATATGAGTATTATTATCAACTTTTCCCACTACAACTAAGGCATTATCCTCCAATTTTTTGATTGATATAGAATCATGTGTGAACTCAACTTTCCTACTAGTATCCAAATGAGTGATTTGGTAGACAAAAAGAAGGTTAGTTCTTAACTCTGGCACGTAGAGGACATCTTCAAATACACCACTATCAACATTAATTGTACCTTTTCTTATAACATCTACCTTAGAATCATTACCTATGATAATATGAGGCAAGGAACTTGGTTCTAATCAAGAAAATTATTCTTGATTAGAACCCATATGGTGTGAAGCACCTGAGTCAATGAACCATGACTTAAGAGAATTTGCCAATGAAAATAGTGGCATAGCTTTCCCTTTCCCTAAATTTGAAGGAGTGGAAGAATCCTTTGAAGAAGATTGATTGATGTTATTATTTTTGAGTAGACCCTTAAGTTCATCAATCTCTTTCTTCTAACAATCTTGTTCACTATGAAACCCTTTTTTGTAATAAAGGCAAGGAGTGTCAGTCCTTATTTCTAAATCCCCTTTCTTATTATTAGATTTATAATTTCCTTGTGAGGAATATTGTTTCCCTTTATTCTTAGCTTTTTGTGACTTATTCTAATTATTCTACTTCTTTTTACTTGAACTTGTATTTGATGTTGATGTTGAAACTTGCTTATGATGAGGTTAACTTGCAATTAAAGCTTGATATTTGGATGACTTGATTAGACCCATAGATATTAACTTTATTTTTCAGCCATTATAGTATCAAAGAATACCTTAAAGGTGGGCATTTGATAAGATGTGCCTAATGTGAGTTGATGAGTCTGAAAGCTAGAGAAAGATGATGAATATTCAAGACCTAATTTATGTAAGGTACTTAAAATCAATTTAATATATATTTTTTTTATCAATTTTACATTCAAAAGGTTGTGCTCTAAGATCTATGACTTTAGTGATGTAGTCTTGTATTGTAGCATAATTTTTAGGATCCAAACTAATGAGCTAGTTGTTAATTTGGTAACCATGAACCTCATCTATTTGACCAAATAATGATGATAATTTATCCCAAGCCTCTTTTGGAGTTATAAATTTGTCAAGATGAAATTCAAATCTAAAGACATGGAAGACTAAATGCATCCAATTAATTTAGTAGTTTTAAAGAGATAGTGTTGTAATTATTTTGCATCAGTAGGTGGAGTAAGAAGAGTTTTTATGTAAGGCATATATCCTAGCATCATTAATGCATTCCAAGCATTCTATTTCCATGTATTATAGTTGTATGATGTTAATAGTAGTAACTTAGGATTCTCTATGATGCAATCAAAAATAAAATGTCACAAAGAAGAAATCAAATTACAGAACACACCACAAAACCCCCTTGAATTACTTAGTTTTATCCCACCCAACAATTATCTTTGGCACTTTACAATTGAGTGAAATTAAAAGGACAGATTATAGTTTTTCTAGTTTACAAAAACCTCATTTAGGACCTCTAGTCTAAAATTTAAAAAAATATGAACTTTATTACAAAAATTTCTACACCAATGTGTTGTGCTTGAAAAAATATTAACTTTCAAAAAAAATGGAACTTCAATTCAAGGTCATATGTGAAATTTATGAGCCTCTAAAGTTACAAAAATGAGGGTGGGCAAGAGTTGTTGTATAAGAATCTAAATGTGAAAAAATTTGGAAAAAAATGAAAGTACAGCAGTGAAGAGCATGAAATTTTTAGCTATTTCAAAAAAACATCACTCAAAAATACCTCCCGATGTTCAAATGGTGGGCTGCCAAAGTTTCCCTTTCAAATCTTCCTATTGATCTGTGAGGCCCACCAAAAAATAAATAAATAGTCTGCACAGTCTATATGGTCGTACTTGGGAGCCAAAAATTTTTATCCTCCAGGGTGACTATGTCCAAATTAAACAAATTTTATATGGATGTATAGGTTTTGACGTCTTCTGAACATAACCATGAGATCCATTTTTCTTATAAATGATTTGATTTTTAGGTACCTATCAGATTTGGGCATGGTGCTTCTGGATCAAACCCTTGCCAATTTCACCTCATGTGCCCAATTTGGACAAAATTGTAGATGATTTTGACTATCTCAGGCACTCTGAAATCAATAGTTAGTTCAAAAATTATCCACAAAGCTCCAATTTGTATATGTATACAAAATAAAAAAAATTGGTCCTATATCTAGATATTTTTCTCTTTAATATTTAGCAATCTATATATTCAAGATAGATTTGCTACCATGTTAGAATCAACTACAGGATCTAATGAATCTAATAGAAAGCATAAATAAGAGATAAAATACTAATAGTAATAAATAATAACTGTATATCTGAGATAATAATAGAAGTGAATAAATAACTCAAATATGATGAATTACTCTAATAATTCAATATTAATCTAATATGGAATACATAAATAGCCATTGCTTAAATAAAGCAAGGTGTGCATGATAAAGATTAGGGAACTCACATAATACGTGTAGTTCAACTGATATCTATCTACATGAATAGTGGAGTGCAACTCCACACTAACAAGATAGGTGTCTAACTTGTGTAAATGATCAACACAAGTTGACTATTAGTTAAACAATCTTATCCTATCTTACCTTGAATAGTAGAGTGGAACTCCACTATAACAAGATAAGTGTCTAAGTTAACTACTAGCTAAACAAGTTTATCCTATCTCATGAAAATTATTAATAAATAGAATAAACTAATTACAATAAGTAATTAGTGCACCAAAATAATAAATAATAAATACAAGTAAATGCAATAAAGCAAATATATGCACCAACAAAAATGCATGATTTAGAGTTGTTTTGTGAAAGACTTACTAGGGAATAATCCAAATTTTCTAACCTTGAGTCTTCCATATCTCAAAAGGTGTTATATTAATCTAATCCTAAGGGAAACAAAAAGTCAAAAACTAAACCCAAAACCACTTCTCCATCCCAAAGTGACATTAAACCCAAAGATGACAACTCTAAACCCAAGGAATCTTCTAAATCCAAGATAAGTCTAGCCTTTCATGCTTCTTTTGTGGGGGGACTAGCCATGTAGAAAATTAGGCATTGAAAGAGAATGAAAGACTTAAATGATGAAATCATCAAAAAATAAGATCTCTATCTCCACTCCACCTCATTCCAAGCAACATGGCAAAGCACTTAATTTTGTTATGAAATCTCAATCACCTATTACAAAGAGTTGGGAGATAGATTATGGTTCTTCTCACCACGTAAATTCTTCTAAGGAGTCTTTTGTATCTCTTAGTTTGAGTTATACTCACAAAATTGAGGTTGGATATTATTCCTTTATTTTTGCTAAGGGAAAAGTGACATACAACTTACTGGTGGCTGCATCAATGATGCACTAAATGTTCCTGACATCAATACAAATTTGATTTCTATTAGTTAAATTTTTCATTATGGTCAAGTTAAGATCATGACTTTAATACCACAAAGGGTGAAATTCAAACCTTGTTGAAGCCTCATTCAATTATTTCATAAGGTTTTGTTGATCTTAGTTCCTGACTCTATCACTTTGAGGGTTTTGATGACACTTATTCTATGGGGACATGATTAATTTCTCATGTCGATTATGAAATTAATATTTGGCATGGGATATTTGGATATAATAGTTATAGATATTTGAATGAGTTGAGAACATCACTTATGGTATGGTTCATGGCCTATAACTAATCTTGATGTCTCATTTTTTTGAGTTTTTGGGATCCATCCTTTGGTTTTTGTACTAAAGAAAGAAAAGGAAATCCTTGGATAAGAATAGAAAACCCTTAATCTTTATAGGGTATTATGAGGACATGAGAGCTTATT
>JARHVA010004467.1:875000-972500 GCA_037957365.1 Torreya grandis
GAGAATTAATTTAGCCAACTAGAAAAATTGTGATAGACTGGCTCTGTCAAGGATTATATTCATCATTTTCAGAACCTATCCTTATGGGTGGAGATAATTTCTGAGGAGAACTTGAATGACCTATTTTTGGGTGGACTCAGGGACCACATTCAACATGAGGTATGCATGTTTAATCCACTTAAGATTTTTTGTTTCTATTATCATGGCACATAGAGCTGAAGAAAAATTCATAGCCAATAAGAATCAGCCATTCCCTCACTTCAAAGATTGTAGCATATCAACACAAATATTTCTTCCACCTACTAGATTGACCCCATATCAAATTGAAGATAAGTGTTCAAAAAGATTATGTTTTAATTGTGACAACAAGTGGAGAAAAGGATAGATGTGCTGAGAAGAAGTTATTATACATTGAGGGGTCCAATGAAGATATTGAAGAGGATGATGCCTCCAATGATGATGAGGAAGAGATAGAGGAGGTACCTAAAAATTCCCAAGCTACAATCTCTTGTCATGCACTTGAAGATATTAGCACTCCACAAACTCTTAAGGTGGTGGGTTTCCTTAAGAAATAGAAGGTGATAGTGTTGATTGATTTAGAGAGCACACATAACTTCATCAACTATAAGTTGGCCACTTGATTGAACTGTTTCATCTACCCAGCACTAGAATTTCAAGTCATGATTACAGATGGTGGCACAATTAATTGTTCAAGAAAATGCCATAGTATTAAGCTTGCTACGGGTGATTACAATCTTTATTCTCCTATGTTTGTTATTCCCATGGGTAACACAAACATTATTTTGGGAGTCCAATGGCTCACAACCTTGGGTACCATTGAGATGAACTTCCAAGAACTATTCATGTGCTTTCATTCTGAAGGTAGGAAAATTGAACTACATAGATTATAGGCAAAATATCCACAATTGGTTAGTTCACATCAAATTACTAGGATAATAAAAAAGGGGCCAAAGGGAATTATTGCACGATTATGTTCCATAGAAATTCAACCCACACAAGCGTCTACACATCTGGATCTATAGATGATTCTTGATGACCACCCATCTATTTTTGGGGCCATGCCAAAAGTAATACCACCAATAAGAGAACATGATCATGCCATTCAACTACTTTTAGGGAGTCAACCACCAAATATCAGACCATATAGATATCCATATGCACAAAAGAGTGAAATAAAAAAAATGGTCCATGAGATGCTAGAGGCAGGGATCATCATGCATAGCCAAAGTGAATATTCATCACCAGTGGTCATGGTGTGAAAGAAGGATGACACTGGAGGATGTGTCCATATTATAGGGAACTCAATAGGTACACCATCAAAGATAAGTTTCCTATTCCAATAATTGATGATTTACTTGATGAGTTGCATGGTGCTAATTATTTCACAAAATTAGACCTTCAATTAGGGCACCATCAAATTAGAATCAAGGATGAAGATGTTCATAAAACTACTTTTAGAATGCATGAGGGCCATTATGAGTTTTTGGTAATGCCCTTTGGTCTTACAAATGTGCCATCTACTTTTCAGAGCTTGATGAACACTATTTTTAGGCCTTTTTTAAGGAATTTTGTATTGGTTTTCTTTGATGACATATTGATTTATAGTCAAACATGGGAAGCACATCTGCAACATGTGAAATAGGTGTTGATAGTTTTGGAAAAGCATCAGCTTTATGTGAAGCCATCCAAATGTGCTTTTAGAGTATAAGAGGTAGAGTACCTAGGTCACATTGTTTCCCATGAAGGTGTCAAAGTTGATCCCCTGAAGATCAAAGATATGATGGAATGGCCCATGCCAAAAACTCTCAAAAACCTAAAAGGGTTCCTAGGACTAATAGGTTACTACTGAAGATTTGTGAAAGGTTATGGCAGCATAACAACTCCACTCACTGCATTGCTAAAGAAGGATGCCTTCCATTGTAATGATGCCACCACCAAAGCATTTGAGAAACTAAAAGTAGTTATGTGCACCACTCCAATTTTGGCTACTCTAGACTTCTCAAAGACATTCATTATTTAATGTGATGCTTCTTGATCTGGGTTGGGTGCAGTACTACCATTGCATTTGAGAGTCATCAATTCAATGGTAAGAATCTACAAAAACCTATTTATGAGAAAGAAATTATGGATATTCTTCATGTAGTTAAACAATGGGAACCCTATCTAATGGGTAAACACTTTAAGGTGAAAACTGATCATGATAGTCTCAAATACTTTTTGGAGCAAATATTATCATCTGAGGAACAACAAAAGTGGGTGACCAAAATGTTGGGTTATGATTTTGAAAGCATATATAAGAAGGGTAAAGATAATGTAGTAGTAGATGCACTATCTAGATGAGATACATCCATAGAAGCATTACTTTGTGTAATATCCATTTTACAAGCAGATTGGGTGGATGAAGCCAGATTAGAATGGGAGCAAGACAAGGATACGCAAGTTCTGATTCAAAATCTCCAGCAAGGTACTTTAGCCTCTAACAAATTTGAATGGAAAGCTAATGTCTTATGGTATAAGGGTAGGTTATACTTGTGCAAAAATTCTAAGCTTAAGCATAAGATTCTTGTGGAGTTGCATGCATCTCCAATTGGGGGACACTTAGGGTTCTTGAAAACATATCATAGAGTTAAGAAAGAATTATTTTGGGAAGGACTCAAGGGAGATGTACAAAAGTTTGTGACAGAATGATTGATATGCCAATAGAATAAAGGTGAGACAATTAAGACCCCAGGTCTGTTAAAACCATTAGCAATTCCTAGTCAAAGGTGGGAGGAGGTTTCCATGGATTTCATCAAAGGGTTGCATTGTTCTAAAGGTAAGAATTTTATCTTGGTTACTTTGGATAGGCTTACAAAATATGCCCATTTTTGTGCTCTCTCACACCCATTTTCAGCAAGTACAATAGCAGCTATTTTTCTGTAAGTAGTTCTCAAATTACATGGAACCCCCAAAATAATTGTAAGTGATCGTGATCCTATTTTCACTAGTAATTTCTGGACTGAACTATTTTCCTATTTAGGTACTCAACTAGCTCATAGCTCATCTTGCCACCCCCAATCTGATGGATAAATAAAAGTGGTTAACAAATGTTTAGAGGGGTATCTCTGTTGTTTTGTATCATATAAATAAGAACATTGGGTTAAATGGCTACCACTTTACAGAATGGTGGTATAAAACATCTTTCCATACCTCTTCTAAAATGTCTCCATTTCTAGCACTATATGATTACCATCCACCTTCGATCATTTCTTCATTAAAGGTGCTAACCAAAGTTTAAAATGTGGAGGAGCAAATTCAGGATCAACAAGAGGTTTTGGCTAGTTTGAGAGAGAATTTGGCCTTGGCACAAAATAGGATGAAGCAACAAGCAGATCAACACCGTAGTGAGATAAATTTTGAGGTGGGTGACTAGGTATTTGTTTGTTTGCAGCCTTATAAGTAGATGTCCTTGAAGCAACATAAAAAGGACAACAAACTTGCTCCTAAGTATTATGGCCCTTTTCAGGTTCTATAGAAAATTTAAAGTGTGGCTTATAAGCTTGAGTTACCTCATTCATCTTGCATACACCCAATATTTCATGTTTCATGTTTGAAGAAGGTCATTGGATAGATAATTTCAGCCAAGATAGAACTCCCATAACTAGATGAAGAAGGATGAGTCATTTTGGAACTAGAGAAGATCCTCCAAACTTGTACTAAGAGGTTGAGAACTAGAAAGATTAGGGAATATCTAATCAAGTGGAAAAACTTAAGCAGTGAAGATGCAACTTGGGAAGGTGAAGATTTTCTGCAATAACATCCAGAGTTGTTCAACATTGAGGACAATGTTGGTTTGAAGGGGAAGGGCATGCTACAGCCCTAACCTATCACATGTATGAGGATATGAATAGTCGACTTGTGGCTTACTTATCACTCTTTGATGCTATATCACATTTCTCTATGCATTCATTTGGTTAGTAGGTCAGCGTATGGAGTAACCATGGCCTAGATAGACTATATATATGAGGTAGAGGGTAATTGTTTAACATCATATTGTGAATTATGCTCTTATTGAAGCTTGTGAAGGTTTCCCCCTCAAGTTGGCTTGTCTATTATCATATATTCTGATATATTTCAGTCATATTTGGATATAATTTTGCTATTTTACTTTATTGTTGAAGTAATTTCATTACAAATTACAAAATACAATGAACCAAATAGTCAACTACATCAATAATGGAGGCAACTAAGGTTAATTTGTGTCCATTTAAAACCTAATTGTGACTATAATATTTTATTAGGGGATCAATTAGCCCTAATTTTATCATAAATAGAGCCAATTAGGCAATTGGTGTAATTAGTGATGTGATTTGACCAAAATTAAGCTCCTTTAAAACCTAATTAAATGTAGATGTGATATGGAGCTCAATTGGCACCAATTTTATCATTACATGAACCAAATAATTTTTTGGTTTAATCATAAATGAAATTTGGTCCAATTGGAGCCCTTTGAACCTGACTATAAGTGAAGGACATGATTTTGAGCTTAAATAGATTTGATTCCATCATGAATTGATTCAATTATGTAATAAGTGCAATTAGAGACTTTATTTGGTCCAAATTGATCCCTATAAACCTAATTTTAGCTATATAACATGTGCTTTCAACATCAATCAAACCCAATTGCATTAGATAATAAACTAAATGGTTGATTAATTCAATCATAGAGGAAATTGGGACTAATTTTAGGCCCTTTGAAACTTAAATACAACTATATGATTTGATTGGGATCTTAATTAGTGCTAATTTTATCACAAATAGAGAAAATTAGGTAATTGGTTTAATGAATGTTATGATTTGGCCAAAATTTATCTCCTTTTAAACCTAAATCTCACTGTGTAAGATGTGATATGGGATCAATTAGCACCAATTTTATCACTATATGAACCAAATAATAGATTGGTTCAATACAAAATGAAATTAGGGCCAATTCAAGACCCTTGAACCTAACTAAGAGAGTATGACATTATTTGGGGCTCAATTAGCTCTGATTCATCATGAATTTATCTAATTAGTCAATAGTTGCAATTAGAGACATGATTTAGGTGAAATTGAGCCTAAAAACCTAATTTAAACTATATTAGATGTGATTTGGTTATCAATCAACCCCAATTACATCACATAATCAGCCAAATAGTCTATTGCCTCAATCATGGAGGTAATTAGGGCTAGTTTGAGTCCATTTGAAACCTGACTATGACTATAATATTTTATTTTGGACATAAATAACCCTAATTTTATCACCAATATAACCAATTGATGTAATGAGTGATCTAATTTGGCTCAAATTGAGCCCCTTTAAAACCTTATTATGTTTTCATAATATGTGATATGGGACTTAATCAACACAAACTTTATCACTATATGAACCAAATAATCAATTATTTTAATCACAAATGCAATTAGGGCCAATTTAAGCTAATTAAACAAAAATATGAGAGTAAAAAATCATTTAGGGCTCAATTATCTTTAATTTTATCATGATTTTATCTAATTAGTTAATAGGTGCAATTAGATATGTAAATTGGACCAAATTGATCCCTGTGAACTTAGCTTCAATAGTATATGATTTGATTTGGGCATCAATCAACCCCATTTTCATCACATAATAAACCAAATAGGTGGCTACATAAATCATAGAGGAAATTAAGGATAATTTACATCCATTTTGTTAAGTATAGGCTTATACTGAGGGGGGTGAATCAATAAAAGAGAATATTTTAATCTTTTAAATTTAATCAACCACAAAACCATAAACATTACAAATCTAGAAATTAATAAATACAAGAGAACACAAGATTGACATGGAAACCCTTTCAAGAGAAAACCATGGAAAACTATTGCTTTTATATATATAAATATTTTACAATGTTTTTAAGAACCAACCTTTTAGAGAGACCAATCCCAAAACCAAGAACTAACTCAGTCAATTTGTGAGTACCCACCTTCCAGAGACATCGATTCCCTTCACCAAGCACCACCCTGACCAATGCGTGAGTACTGACCCATAGGAACACCAACTGATAGATGATGAAGAACTGACCCCAATCCAAATTGATTCCACCATCTATGATTTCTTCTTCAATCGAATGATGGCTTTGCTTCTATTACACTTTCTATCTCACTAATTTTCTTATATACTTTATTCTATCCTTTCTTTAACAATTATCAAATGATAATATTAATTAAATAAATATGACCTTCACACTTATTTTCTTAAGAGATATTCTATTTCATTTTCTACTTTTCTCTTCTTCACTCAAATGATATGCATAAACAAAATTCTGCTCTTCCTCTCTTCATTCTCTCTCACACTTATATGATCTTCAATCAAATCGAATTCTTGTAATACTTCCACATCTCTTCTCCATTATATATCTTTTAAAGGATATGTCCCATCCAATAGGCACCTCTTCACCAAAATATGTGACCATGAACATTTATGTCGATAATTTTGTTGACATTTCTGTTCACTTTTGGCAATAATTCCTTTCACTTTTGACAGTAATTCCACTTGACACTTCCATTCACTTTAGGAAACAATTTTGTTTGACATTTCCATTTATATCCATTACAATTAATTTGAAAAATTTTATAATTATTGCAACAATCTCCCCCTTTGTCATTAATGGCAATCCCCATGAATTAGTATATGAAGTCTCTGTTACTGTGGTTCTCCTCCTTTGCTCCCCCTATCTTCAATTCTCCCCCTTTGACATCTATGGAAAAGGGTTATCCATGGTTCTCCTCTTACTATAGTGATCCCCTTTTCTTTTATATCTCCTCCTTTGACATCAATGGAAAAGAATTATACATCCTGATCCCCCTGAGATGATGCTTCCTCTCATAGTCACTAGATGAAAAAAAAACATCTTATGCTATCTTCATTGCAATCTCAAATTTATTTTATACCACTTATTATAATATATTATTTTATTGTTTCTTTTTGTAGCATATTTACATTTTTCACATCATATATCTCTTGATTCAGCATGGTCTTTACTACCATTTATCCTTGTGCTTTGTGCTCCATCATGTCCTCCCTGCCATTACTCCTTGTGCCTTTTGCACAAGCATAAATAAATCCTTTTAATTATCTAGCTACGACATCCATTTCCAAACTTGCATGAATTCTCTTTTGAGTTTGGTTTAGGCATCCTCTTTCTTATTTTGGTCTATATTATTACTTCCACATTGTCTCTATATATGTCCATACTTATTGTAATCATAACATACATTGTCTTTTGACAATGGAGTAAATGAATTTCTACTTGAGAAACCATATGAATATTTGTTTCCATTCCAACCATGCCCATTCCTCTCACATCCTTCACTTGTGCCATAGTTCCATGTATACTAATTTATTGCATGCCCATTTCTCTTATCTACATTTCTACCATAGTTCCATACGTATCCATTCCTCTCATGTCTCTTACACTCCTTTACTCTATGACTAAAAATGTAGCAATTAAAGAAATAGCCATAAAATGATCCTTGGTACCTGTCAGACTATTTTAGAAAGAATGATATTTTATCATTCAAATAGCTCTTTCTTTTTCCTTCTATAATTGTATAACTTCATTTTATGGGGAAGTCTTCTCTTCTATATTCATAGGTTTAGCAATTTTAACATCTTTCTTGGTAACCTTTTGTTCATCTCCATATCCAAGACCCAAATTGTTGAATAGTGACCTCTGATGATTTAGAATCTCATCTATAACCTCGATGCTCTTCTAAAATCTTAAGTCACTTGTCAAATTCACACTAGACTTATCCAATTCATTTCTTAAATCAACAATCTCAGATTCAAGTTTAGCAAGATTTTCCTCTTTTAATTTTAGTTGATCCCTTATTACCTCCTCAATTCTTTTTGCCTCTTCTAACTAAGTTTTTAAACTAGTAATGATATTTTTAGACTCTTTGAATCTTTGAGATATGTTCATTTTCAAATTTACACCTTCTTTTTCATATTTCTAAAGCTGCAAATTTTCTACAAATTCTTTTTCTTAAGCCTCTTTATTTCATTCAAGGCACAGATAAGTTCTTCTTCCAGATCCACCTCTCCTTCATCCTCAAGATTTTATTCCTCTTCTAGAAACATTTGGTCTTCATCATTATTTATTTTTATTACCATGAAAAGAGTTTCTTCTTTATCAGTCTCTAAATTACTCTCATTACTCTTTTCTGAACTACTCCCCTTGGTGTAAAGTTTTTTTATATTTTTCAGAGTTTTTCTTTTTTTCATATTTACTTGGCTTATAGTTCTTTTTGTATGATTGTTTTCTCTTTCCTAATTTAGCATGTTCTTATTCATCACTAGTATCATATTTTGCACAAGGACACTTATAATCAAAATTACTTATGTCCCCACAATTAAAAAATTTGAAAGGAAGCTTACCTTTATACTTGCCAAATCCCTTTTTAAGATTTATGACAAAGACCTTCTTCTTCTTATGATTCATCACTTGACTCAGGTTTTGTATTTTTGAATTTATTTGAATCTTTGAAGGATTTTTTGTTCTTTGATGATTTTTCTATTTTCATCCTCATTTCGTATGCTATGAGGATTCCATGTAATTCATCCATATGCAATGTGTCAAAGTTCTTCATTTATTCAATAGCTGAGACAATCGCATCATACATCATAGGAAGTGACCTTATAAATTTTTATACTATCATTTATTCTTCCATTTTCTCACCTATCCCTTTTATGGTGTTTATTATCTCATCCACATGGAGAAGATAGGCTACAATGTTTTTATTCATATTTCATCTTAAGACTTTCAAACTACCTTCTATTCATTTGAAGCTTCATATTCTTGACCTTTTCATCACCTTCATAGATATTTTGAAGCTTGTCCCATATACATTTTTTTGACACACAATGCATTAATTTTACAAACTTGGATTTTGATAAGCCACATAAAATGGCCTTCATCACTTTTGAATTATTCTCACATGCCTTCTTTCTAGCCTAATCCATTGGCTGATTTGTTGGTGCTATGTATCCCATCACTACTGATAAATAAATATCAAACCCTAGATCCATAGATATGTTCTCATCCTTATACTCCAAATAGCATAATTTATTCCATCAAATAATGGTTCTTTATTTGTAGATAAACCCTCTTGACCTTGATGACTAGCCATGTGTGCTCCTAAGATCTACCTTCTAGCAATTAGACTAATTCTAAAGGAATCTCTTTGATACCAATTGTTAAGAACATGATTATATTGAGAGGGGGGATGAATCAATATAAGATAATATTTTAATATTTTAAATTTAATAAACCAAAATAACCATAAACATTCAATATCTATTAATTAATAATACAAAAGAACACAATATTTACATGGAAACCCTTTTAGGAGAATACCCTAACAAAATATTTATTTTATATATATAACTCTTTTACAATGTTTGTAGGCACCAACCTATTGGAAACATCAATCCCCAAACCATGCACTCACTCAGTTAATTTTTGAGCACCCACTAACTTGAGACATTGATTCCCTTTTCTATGCACCAACTTGGCCAATTTATGAGCACTGACCCATATGAGCATTAACCCCTAGCCTATAAGTCATCGACCCCAAGCCAAATCAATTTTACTGTCTATGATTAATTCTTTAATTAAATGATGGATTTACTTCTCTTACAATTTACTTCTCACTGATTTTCTTATATACTTTATGCTCTCCTCTCATTCACAATTCTCAAATGATATTTTCATTAAAATAAATATACCCTTCACACTTATTTTATTAAGAGATAATCTATTTCATTTTTTACTCTTCTTTTCTTCGATCAAATGATATGCATAAACAAAATTCTGCTCTTCCTCTCTTTCTTCTCTATCACATTTATACGATCTTCAATCAAATTGAATGCTTGTAATACTTCCACATCTCTTCTCCATTATATAGATTTTAAAGGATGTTTCCCATCAAAGAGGTACCTCTTCACCAAAATATGTGACCGTTGACATTCCATCAATATTCATGTTCAATTCTAACAAAAAATTGATTCACTTCTTTCAACGATTCTATTTGACACTTCCATTCACTTTCGAAAACAATTCCATTCATATCTGTTACAATTTCTTTGACATCAATGATAATTATTCTAACACTTTTGAAACCTAACTCAAACTATAGGATATAGTTGGGGGTTCAATTATCCCCAATTTTATTATAGATTAAGCAAAATAATTCATTGGTGAAATTAGTGATGTCATTTGGACCATATTGAGCCCAAATTGATTGTAAAGGATGTAATTTGTGGTTAATAAATATTTTTTCTATAAATAAATGAAACAATTATAAAGAAAACCTTGAACAACGACAATAAAGAAAGAATATTAGTAATTGTCGAAGGTATATAGATAATAAGGAAATTATCAAAGATATAATAAATAATCCCTTGATAAAAGAAAATAAAGAGACAAAAGGGATTATTAAATTTATAAACAAACATGCATTATAAAATTTGTATGTGTTCCTACCATAACAAAAAAACACTTTCCCAAAAATTTATAGTTTGCCTCTTTCTATATTTTTATCCCCACTAATATTTTTTTCATCATTTTATGCCATGCATAGAGGATGGTAAAAGGTATCAAGTTTTTTTGTGGTCCCCACCCTCAAAAATAAAGTTTGTCTAGTCATGGGTGAAGGATTTCATTCAAAATTGAGGAAAAAATTAAATCATAAAACACCAAATTAATCAGAAGTATTGAGATATTTAAGAAAAAAAAGAATGAATTTAAATATTTCATTCAATGCAAGGTACATATACCATCTCCAATTAACCAAATATCATAGATAATTATTAAATGAATAATGATGATGATTGTTTACCTAAAATTACAAATTATGTTACAAGTTCACATTCATAGTATGAAGTTTTTAAATTTGTTGAGGATGAATCTATGCATGATGATTTACCACCTAATAATTAATAAAATTACATAGAAACACACAATGATAAATGTAACAATGAATAAAATTCAATGCAAATACTCAATAGTGACATTAGTATTGAAGTAAACTATATGACAATAAAAAATGAATAAACTATTAGTGAAGATAATAATATGAAAACTCCAAATCAAAAAATTGTACCATTAGTAACACCTCCTAGGGTTTTATGTAAATACCCATATACTTAATTGAATTTTATGAAAACATTTTGAAACCAATGACTAATAAAATGTCTACCCACCATTTAGGAATGATAGCTGAAAGAATTTGGGATGATTACTTTGAATAATTAAATGATATTCAAAGATGTCAATTATTTGTTTCATTGAGGAAATTAGTTAAGATGAGACACATAATTTATTCCATAAGACTAAAATCATCTAAATTTGATGGTGAAAATGAGGAAATGTTTTAAAATCTACATGATGGATACCATAGGATTAATGTGAAAATACATTCTAAAGATAATAATGTTTCCCAATACGTAATTACAACTTATATAGTAAGTGGTAAAATAAGAAAAAAATAGGTTGGATTTAAAAAACAAGTAAAGCGTTAAAGATAAATAGAAAACTTATAATGAAAGTAATTGGGTTATGTAAAAGACTTGATGATGACAATACCAATGAGATTTGGGTATTCTCTAGTAGACATCAAAGGTTGTATCTGATGCTCTCAAAGATTTAATTGCACAATTTTGGAAACACAACATGAGGGTTTCACCTAGTAAAAGAGATGGAGTTAAAATATGATTTTGTTCTCATAAATGTGAACCACACATCAGATATTTTTTATATATTATCCAAACATAATTTTAATCTATTTTTTCACAAAAATATCCACAAATTTCTATTAGTCAAATATATTTTGAAATTCTTAAACCCTTCTATATCATAATAAATCACACATGCACCATGTTTTTTTTATTCAACATGTTGAATTTTAATGCATTACATTATTTTTCATCATATACATTTTACTTTTAATACTAACAACATTTTACATGATTATGTTATGTATGTTCCACCAAAATCATCAAGAAAATTTATTCCAAGCATTTTTTGGGAAAGAACATATGGACAATTTTTTTTATAATAAGGCATGATTAGATGGAAATTGAAACATTTGTGGTGGATTTTTGAAATTGAAAATGTGTTCTATTTTTTTAAGGCATGTTTTTGTAGTTATTGTGTATGAGGACAATGTAAATGGAATGCATTAGTCTTACTATAATTTTTTCAACGTGAAGGCCAGGTAATATTAGTCTTACTAAAGGAGGTTGAGGGAGTAAATCAAGTTAGTTTTAATTGGAAGGATGTCAAAAATAATAAATTAATTGGAAGGGATGATAGAGTTGATAATTTACCTTACAAAGCATCCACTACATTTTCTATCCTCATCAAGATTTGTGTTTCAGTCAAGATTTGTCATATGGAAATTTTTCCTGATGGATTATAGTTTGGGGAAAAAATGGTGTCATCATTTACAAGATTACTAGGATTGTTTATCCTTTCTTATAGTGAAAACTTATTGATATATACATTCATGGCATTTTATATATTAATGTATCTAAATTTTTTATTTTATAGAGGTGGTTAAGTTTTATTGTCCCTTGTCTACAAGAACATTATCTCAGATGTTTCTCATATGAAGTCAATCTAACAGAGTAGTCTAAGAGGTAATAAAAACAAATTGAATGTAATCTTGAATTTTTCAAAGTTGAAGAGAATTGGGTTTGTATTGTATAGTAGATAATGTTGAAAGAGTTTTTTTTTTTGATATTATATTATAAAATTATTAAATTTTCACATATCTCAATATTGAAAATGCCTAAATTAGAGAATACAAATGAACACAAAGTAATAATAATATACATTCATGCACTTGATCATTTAAATTATGAAACATAGTGAAACAACTTGTATAAACTTCCAACCTAAGAAGATCATAGACTTTCTATTTATGCTACATTAGACTAGTATTAATAGATTGAATAACTTGATGCCATATTTTTCAAAGGTTAAATAATTTCAAAATGTACTTACATAATTTGGTTCTTGTTCCAAATCTTAAGATTTCTAATGAATATTTTATATTTGAAAGTAACATGAATAACAAGATCCCCCACATAGACAAGGAGTTTTCCATGAAAGAAATGTAAGTCTTTAGTAAAATATTTAAAAATCATATGGAGGATGCTTCACACCAAGTTTTATTCTACACAAATCATTAGATATAGTAGTGACTAATAAGAAAATGATGATTAATTATATACATAAAATAGAATCTACATTCTATGACTGTGAATAGTCTTAAAAAAAGAGTTATTTCACAAGCTTAAAACTCTTTGATAATAGAAAGGAACTTGAGTACTTATATATTTGTTCACTTGATAAAGCATAACAAGATAGGCTCAAATTAGGATAAGATTTATCATATGTACATTATACCATTTCCTTCCCTATAGTCTTAATAGCAACACATATTGAAGGATTATAAGTTAGTGTTAATAATTACAAGAAGGAAATATTAAAAATGAGCATTTTAAAATATGACCATACAACCATAAAATTTAGTTTTGCAATAATAATTTTGGCCAAATTGTATTCATAAGATAATCATTAAAAAATGTTAACATAAAAAAATGTTGGGTCATAACCATATAGGCATAGAATGCCAAAAAGGTGTACATTTCTATATAGGCATATAAAAAATTACATCATATAAAACATATCCTACTCATCAAAAATCCTCCCTCTCTTTTCCTTTCTTAAACAAGGCTCTCCATTGGATTCCTTTTTCATAGATGGAAATCACTCAAGTTCCTTATATGCATCAAAGATCTGATTGTAGATCCTTTAATGCTCATAGCTTGTTTGTAGCTACACCTATTCGTATAAAAATATTATTCTAAAATTTACATACTAAAATTGTAACCAAGTCCATAAGTTAATTTTAATATGATTAAAAAAATATTTAAACATTCACTTACTACAATCTCATGACCACACTCAATTTTCCTCTGACTCTTATTAGGCTAAAAGACAAGCTGAGATGCACATATATGAATGTGAAAGGGTGAAACAACATGAGTTTGTTCTATACTAATCATCTGGATGGGACCATCAGATGTCATCAAATAAAATTATTAGGTAATATATTCATTTAGGTTATATTTTCACAAGTATAAAGTAAAATTATTAGAGCAAATATATATTTCCAATTAAACATTACAAGTTAACATGATCTAGTGAGTTTTTGTGCATATGAAATCACACTAGCAATTCTTATGTCTATTACTTCCCATATAGATGGAGGAGTTTACACTATGGTCATCAAATTAATAAAATAAATATGATTATTACCTGAGCACATATATAAATACATACATATACATGAATTATAATATTAATGAATAATTACCTCTATATATGTATACGTTGGTGAACTAATAAAAACATATGTAATAGTAGAAAACCCACAATCTCGATATCGAAATGATAGGAGTGTCTCCTCCTATAATATAAAAATTGCATATATATTATTGATTTTTTAATCTAAATTAATTATTCTCTTTAAATAAAATACATCTTAAATTTAATACGTGATACATATAAGATACCTGTATAGGTGAAGTCAACATCTCCAAACCAAATGTATGTGCACAAAAAATCATTATTCATATTCATAGTATCTAATCCAACAAAATTACCATCATCCTTGTTTGAAGGTCTAGTGCATATATCAACACATGAACTACAACAATGTGGTCAAACATGTGCGCTAACTGGAGTATCCCCATGACCACCCTCTCCATCATCATTGTCTTAAAGTTTACTTTTATGAAAAATGAGTGTGTCAATAAGTGTATGAATAACCTATAAAGTGTCAATCTTGAAAACCTGCTTCCAAAATTTTTTATTTGTGAACCATCATTAATTAATGAATATTCCATATTTCAAAGTCAACATTTGGTGATTTTGTGGGGTAGCTGATAGCACAAGATCACCTAAATTTTAGGGTGGAATTTAAATTTAAGGGTAACCTCACTTAATTTTTAATTTAAAATTACTCTTATAAATTTGTGTATCCATTACCTCAAAAGCTAATCTAGGTGCATTCACCGCTATGTATTACTATCAAGCTTATGAATCTGTTGTCCAACATTAGCATTTTGATGTCAAGAATATATATTTTTCTATTAGGCATCAAAATTTTACCATCAAGAATTAGGGTTTTTTTTTCAAGTGTCACCACTCTCCTGTTAGGTGTCAGCATTCTGATATTCAGTATTAGCATTCTATTGTTGAGTGTGAACATACTACTATTGAGCATAATCATTCTATTATAGGGAGACTACATTTTACAATCAGGTGTAACCATTCTACTGTCAAGAGTTAGAATTATATTATTAGGCATCAAAATACTACTATCAGGCATCAACACTCTAATTTCAAGAGACTATATTCTATTTTTTGTAAATTACATTTTATTATTCTATTGTCAAGCAACAACAAAATATAATTTGGGAAATCACTATGTGCATTGAAAATCTAAAATAGATAGGTTGTTGGGTAAAGGGAGAAATGATATAAAAAATGTCCATAAACCTAAATATTATTTCATGTTTGTATTCCTCTTGAAAATATATACAAATTTAAAAAACAAATCATCACAATCTAAATCAGTATGTAAAAAGTATGGCCTTAGGAAGCTAGTGTGTTGACATTGGACATGGTGACAGTGACTGCATTATGTAGCCACTATATGGCATAATTTAGTTGGTTTATTACATTATGTTGTCGGTCAATAGTATAATGTAGTTGGGTGACTACATAATGTAGTCAATGGATTGGATTATGCTGCCAACTAACCAACTTATTGAGTCTGTAACTTTTTCATATGGACTTAGATTACAATGCTTTTTAAAATTGCATAACTTCTTAAGAGGAATTAAAATATGCAATCAAATTTATTTTCAAGTTTTTTTATGAAAAACTTGATTTTCCTTGTTCCATTACTTGATTTTCTTGCATAATTAAACACCTTCCAAACTGATTTGCCACCATTTTGAAATTGATTTTCCTATAAACCTCTAAGTTTTTTTATAGGCCACTAAAATAATCCCTGTCTCCTTCACTATAGAGAGGATTATCTTAGGATAAAGTGGCTTTTAGATATGGACTATTGTGGGCTGATTAGGTGCATGTTGTGTACTTGGTCTATCTTTCACAAATCCTTTTCTTTGTCTCTGAATCTATGAGTAGTTAAAATAATTAGGAATTGTGTTGATGATAAACTTGCAATAGAGTTTCATCAAAAAATATATTGTAACCTCATGGTTGTTACAAGGTGAATAATGAAATACCATCCACCATTGGTCCCAAAAATTGTTTCTTATCAAATTATGTTGGCACTAGTGGATTGGGAACCACTTTCAAGAGAATGGAAGTGTTACATGGTTGATGGATCAATGAATAATGCACAAATTTTGTTTTTTATTAAATTATTATCCTTCACATTATGTGTTGATAATTTTTTTAGCATAATATGATCTACATCTCTTTCTATAAGATGTCCACTTGTCAATTTTACTCATTATCAAGTCAACTTAGCTTACTACTAATTATAAAGTATCTATTAAATAAGTACAATGGGTGTTGGTCAAATGGGGGTCCCTCATTCTTGTAATTATCTCTTCACTTTGTAGTTTTTCAATTATATGTGCATCCAAATACTCTTGAATACCTAGGGGTAAATTATGGAATTATAGTAAGGCTATGAGGGTTATGAGGGTTTTGTCTTACACTTGAATGGGATATACACACAAAAATATGGTTTTAACAAAAAAATAATGGAAATAAAAAATTAATACTAAATCATGTCTTAATTGGTAGGAGTTTAGATTACTTTGGTATTTTTGATCTGTATATTAACTGGCAAATTAAAGTGAGTGTGGTGTGTGATTTCTCCCCTTAAAAAACATTAGGTCTATGATGAAATGTGGAGATAAATAGGGAAATGGAGGGTTGTAAGTTCTTATTTATTTCTAATACATATTAAAAATATTGTGAATGTGTTATAATGCACAAACATTTTTTATAAGTAAAAAATTTGTATGTTTTCTAGGCTTGGTGTTTACCAATCCTAGCAAATATAACATGTATGCATTATTAGAATAATGTGTATGTGTTTTGGGATATTTTTATGAAAATATCCATAGGTTTGTAATTCAAATGTGTACACTTACCCATCATAAAGAGTTCTCTAAAAAATGAGTCTACATGATCATTACTTCTTACCCATGAAAAACTATATAAAAAATTATGAGCATAGACATATGCAATGGAATGGTTCATACATACCTCTTACCCATAGACAACTATATGAAAAATAATGAGGATAAACATAACATGGTTGAAGTGCATTAACCGTAATGGAATGTTTCATACATATCATTAATCATTTCATGCACATATCTAATAAATACATTAGTCTAGTTAATCATATCATATATATTAGAATAAATTTTATTTCATTATTGATAAAATCATATCTCATAGAACTCCCAATTTTGTGTTTTGGCATGGATTTAAATTCACAAGTAAAATGATTTAGGTATAGGGTTTATTACATAGTAATTAGGTGTAGAGTCTAATAGGGATTTAAAATAAATTATTTTTATTAATCATTTGAGTATATAGAAAGAAAAATAAATACATTGCATATATGAACAACAAATAACACTAAAAAAACTCCACTAACCATATCCACCAAGCACAAACTCATGTGAAAATTTTATCCTGAAACTGCAACTCATGTAGCTACGTAAAAACATAGGCCCCCATAATAATCCTTTCCTTTGATGTCACAAAGGATCAATAGATGAATTTTATACAAATAGTGTATCATCATGCACTAGCTATTCTTATCAATGATGGAAATCTCATTAATGTTAGCATACCTATTTTAAACATGCTTATGTGTATGTATGCATAAGAAATAAATAAATTTATTGATGTCCACAAATAACTAGAGAATGTCAATTAAAGTGGAAAAGTACAACTAAGAAATATATAGTGTTTACACAGTCCATATCACTAAAGATAAAATTCCTCAAAAATAATTCTAGGATAAACATTTTCAATCATAATTTATGATCAATCATTAGGAAGAGAATTCATCTACAACAAAAGATAGTAGGGAATAATAATTTATTCCTCTTAATAGAGATAAAAATAAAAATTTGGAAAACAAAACCTTCATCTATAGTATGGAAGTCCATGTGAGAAAAAAATGCTGAAAGCATAATCCACCTGAAATAATAATTGTACATACTAGAGAATACCATATGTCTTTGTTTAGCCTGTGCATTAATTTTTATGGAAACATATGTATATATCTATGTGAATATTTGGAATCCATATCTAGAAAGTTATCATTGTGATATTCCTAGTAGTATTTTTTATGATTCTTTGCAGTTGAAGTGGAAGGATGGATTTTTTACAATAATCCAATATTATTTATGAAATTTATGAGACCAGGTAAATATGTACCATCTAAGCATAAAGGAAAAATGTAGGACTGGGATTTTTATAGTGATTGGCTTCAATTTGGTTTAAAATATTGATATAGATAGTTATTTTAATTTTAGATCTTTAAGTGTATCTATCCATTGGGAATGAAGATGATGCATATGGATTTAAATACTGGTGATCATGTGGTTACCTTATTTCTAGATTATGTAGCCTCTTAAAATTTAATGATGCCATGTATATGCAATTCTTGTTAGTTGTAAATTGTTCAAAATTACAGAGGGATTTATTTTAACACAAGATAAATTAAAATTATGTTAAATGCCAAAGATGAGAAAAGAAGGTAAATGGGACCAAATTATACAAATGCTTAATTAGGTATGGAAAATATAAAAACCTCTTAATAGGTATAAAGGGATGATACTATTTAGATTTGATCCTTTTCCCTGGTAAATCCTCTTGTAATTAGGTATAATTTTTTGTTATATATATATATATATATATATATATATATATATATATATATATATATATATATATATATATATATATATATATCCCATACTATACATTTTTTCCATAGCCAAGATTTAAACATGGGAATATTAATAAGTGTGGGTTACTAATCCATAAACTAGGAGGATATTTCACATTAAGCTTTGCCAACAAAGATCCTACACTCCTACCTTAATATATGATTGGTCTAGACTACTCTAAATTTTAAAATAGAGATAAAGAAATGATGAAAATGAAATTTAAAACATATTGGACATAAGAAAGAATCATAAGATAAACCAAACCATAATATGAACACACTATATAACATTTATAAACTCTATGGTGAAACACTTTAGTGGGTGAGGCATCTACTCTTCCTTTCTACTATGTAATTCAACAATTATACAAGTTATTACCAAATATGGCCTTTATGGATAGATATTTCAGTACTAAACTACCCAAATTTCTTTCACGTGACTCATTTAAACTTCTTAGACACTTCATAGTTATCTAAAAAAACTGGAACCAATCATAAATAGTAAACAATCAAAGAACATGAACAATGACTCAAATTTGTAAACTAAATTTTGAATATATATGTAAGACTTCTCACTAAAATTTTTAATGATCTATATATTCAATAGAGATTTTATTTAGGCCCATCCACCTTGGAACCACCCAACTACTTCAAATGAACCATCACCAAGAATATGAAGTGTTTATAACCTCTCCTCTATGCATGTTTTAGTCGGTAGTAAAACTATCACTTTAATTAGACTGGTGGTTTCATAACCTTCACCTATATATTGTTGAAATTATGAAACCACCACATTAATTTATTGGTAGTTTCATCATCTTTGATAAACCCATCAATTTACAAAATTTAGGCTTCCAACTTCATCAAAATAATAATGCTTGGACCATCTAAAGATTGATTCTACTCATACAACTTAATGGAATAGTTAATTTTAAATGATAAATATTAGATAAGTATCCTACATAGTGTTTCACATTCTTTAATTACATAAATGAGCATAGTCCAGATGAACTAGACAACATGTCTAGTAAACTAGATCTATATTTTAGACTAGTTACTCCTTGACTTTTGAGCCTCATAAGATGCAAATAAGAAACAAGGAAAAAACACAAACATAGAAGCACTTAAAAAAGGTGAACATCTATTTATAAAACTAAAAGGAAACTAAAATAGATGAAATATAGTTAGTTAATTAATGTTTTTAGTGATATCTCAGTATATAATGTTTTATTTTGCATTGTGATTCCATTATATTCACATTTTATATATAATGAATGATATATAATTTTGTATTAAATTAATAGGAAATTATTTTAAATACTAATAGTTCATGTATTACAAAGAATTAAATAAAAAATATCATTTAACTAATAATAGGAATAAAAATATTAATACTAGAGAATGCACATTTTTTTTTAATTTTGAGGACTTGATTTAACTTATTTGGGAATAATAGAGTTTTATTCATATTTTATTTAAGGGTCTGGATTAATAAATCAATACAAAATATAGCAATGAATAAAATCTTGATTTGTGAAATTGTTTATATTTTTCACCTTTTTAAAAATAGTAATAAATATAACTTAGCTAGAAAATAAATTGAGATGGCTAATACAAAGGTTGAAAATGGTTGTGCAGGAGTGGGAATGTGTCATAAACCTAAATATAGCTTTCATTGTGTGAAAGGATATGAGCATGAAAAAGTGGATGCTTTGGTGTCTAGCATTTTTGTATGTTCTTGCCATTGTTATCTAGACTAATCATAGAGACTTAATTTTTTTTAGGTAGTTGTGTTGTGCTTGTGTAAGAATGCCTATCTAAAATAAAAACATACAAAGGCTAGGTAAAAGAGAGAGGAAGAGAAAGGAATGAATACACCCCACTGGGTAAATGAACTAATATAAAACTTGTTGTGATGTTGAGTGATGATGAGTATATGTTATATCAAGAGTAATATCATGAATGGAGCTGAGTATTCAATTCCCTAAGGGTGGTTGAAGAATACAAAGGATGGCCCCTTGGCTCCTTCATCACCCACTATGTAGTGAATCTATGTGATCATGCATGTATTAATTGATGTTTGGACTATGTATCTAATTTATCTAAGTAGGTGGCTTAAGAATACAAAGGCTAGCTAGTCCTTTGGCTCCACCATTGCCCACTATGTAGTGAACTATGAACTGATATTGGTATGAATGTGTGTCATATGATATGGCTCATAAATACCATGAATGATATGTAATATAACAATGTGGCATGGATATCTAAATGTGTATTGAGAACTAGGCCAATCTTGTCCACTTTGAAAGGTGGAGACTAGGCTTGTATGAAAGCCACTTTAAAACTAAAAAATAGGCTTATATGAAAGCCACTTCTAAATGATGCCAACCAATTTTAGATGGAATAAGGCACAAATTTTTTGAGAATACCTAGGTAATATAATAAACTAAAAAGAAAATAAGATAAATGTTCTGTAGACATTGCCCCCAATCACTGGTGTTTGTAACATGGATTCTGTTCTGGAACTTGTATCAACTACCTAATCTAAAATTAGAAGCGATAGCCATCATGCCATGTATGATGCCCTCTATATCTGGATAATCTAAGTAAAACTATACTAAAATTTTTCAATCCAAACTAGAATGTAGCTAACAAAACTATAATTGGTCTTTCCTTTCTATCTGTATCTAAATTTTTTGGGTTTTTAGCTATTTGGATAAGAGCACCAGAAAGTGGACACTTTGATGTAGGGCACTATAGTCTGAATGGGGTGCTCTTGTCCTTTACTATTTTTGATGATTGTTCTATGTTTGTCCTTATTTTTTGGTTTATTCTACATGTTTTGAATTTTGATTGATATTTTGAGTGTTCTAAAAATTGATTTTGATTGGTAGAGGGATCTAATCTCTATGACAAAACCCTTTTTTGTTACCCCCTCTTTTGAGAGTAGGAATGAATACCCTATAATTAATACCCTTAGAAAGAGCCATGCAAGTGTGTTATGCTAAAAAGTACATGATATAGCAATTATGATTGAAAATATGTCTCAAGATATAACATATTTTGTGTTGGAGATTGTTAGATCAACAAGGGTATGCCTAGATATATGTAACAATGTAATAGCATGTGTAGTATACTAAAATAAAAATGGAAATTTGGTTAATTGTCAAGGAGGGATGGAGCATGATATCCATCATGGAATCCAAGAAGAAAAGATAATACATGATATGGATCATGGCATTGAAAACAATTGAGAAGTAAACAAGCAAACAAACATGCAAGGAAAGAAGAAAGAAGCATATAAGAGAGGCCAAGGGGCTAATCAAACAAGGGACATGGGCACATGTCACTAAAACTATGGAAAATAAGCATACAAGGCATGTTCAAATGCCCACATACAATTACAAATAAGTAAGATTAGCATGAGGGCCATAAGCACATATAAGAGTACAAGCAAAGGAAATTAGCAAATGTCTTAAGGCACACACAAGCAAAAAAATAGGAACTAAGAAATGCAATCAAATCTAGCTACTCAAAGTAAGAAAGGAAGGCATATAAATGTTATAAATACTATCACATACAACTGATCAAAGTAAGAAGTGAAAGTATGCAAAACATGTAGTACAAGACTAGGTAGATGTTAAAAAATACGCAAGTGTTATATACTGGTGAGTGTTGATAGAATAATTTGTGTAAGCTAGTAAGTAATGTATATCAACATGATAACCAAAATGTGTGGTGTAGGAATGGTATAAATTGGATGGTGTAGTCATGTAGAAGATACCAATGGTGGGTAGATATGTTGATGTATATCTCAAATATAGAAGTAGGATACCCCTCAATGGGTAGAGTGAAGTGATCAAGGATCTGGGTGTCACTACACACACTCAAAGAAGATCAAGTGAAGCATGGTAATGTAGATAAATCTACAAACAATAACATAGAACAACAAAATATAAGTCTAGCATGGTAGTAAAAATGTAAAGCATGGATAATATGTATAATTGAAATTGTTTTCGTGTTTTGAGTTATTTGAATGTTTTTGTATTTTGAAATATTATATTGTTTTTTTTTTTGAAATATTGTATTGTTTTTGGTATTTGGAAATATTATATTATTTTTGGTATTTTAAAATAATCTATGTATAACTAATCATAAGGAAACTATACACAAGAAAGTGAAAAGAAACTATGTATAAGAAAGTGAAAAGAAACTATATACAAGTAAGCTAATAAATTATGTACAAGAAAGATTGAGAAGAAATGATACTAATTGATGAGTCTCATAAGATAATTCTTCTAATGGTGTCCTATATCAATGAGAGGGATCATTCATGATTATGAATTATGATGGAAGGGCTGAGACTGTGACTATGAAAGTTGTGTATGTTGTAAGTGATCTCAAATCTCTGTAGTGGATACTGATTGTGGGGTCCCCTTGTAACTCTGAGAAGTGGATGAAATTATGGGGCTCTTAGGGACCCATCTGGTGGTAAAATAAGATCTCTAAAAATGTGCTCTATGTGTAGAGTCATGAGACCTTAATGATACTACCTTGGGTGTGAATATTATAGATAGAAACTATCTAGAGTCTTGAAACTATTGCTAATGTAGCGGTCACTCTAAGAGAGGCCTTCATGGAAGTGTATAAACTCTCTGTGCTAGCGAGGGAGGCCTCAACTATGTTTAAATCTCAGCTAGAGGAAGAATTGTAACTAGTGGTAGAACTAAAACTGGTGAATATAGAGTAGGAGATGGCTCTGAAGTGGGGAGTGGTAACTAATATATAACTCCATCAATTATAATACCCTGATTAGTGTGAATGAAATTCACACATCTATGAACTGTAAAGGGTACTTATCAAATTTTTTGAATCCATGGTCAACCTAGTAACATGTCAAAAACTCTTGTAATGGGAACAATAGTAAATGGTGTGGCCAATTGTGTTGGACCAACCTATAGAGGAAGTACAATCTCACCTAATGAACTATGTATGTTCCCACTAAATTTGCTAATAACTATGTATGTCAGGGTGATATCTTACTCTGAATATCCTATTACTATAGTAATGTCATAGTACACATATTCACATTGGATCCATTATCTATGAGAACACTATAAATAGGATAGTTATAAATGTAAGCTCTGATAAAGAGTGCATGATAATCTAAATCATCCTCAACTATCTCTTGCTCTGAGAAGGAGATCGAAGGTCTAGCTAAAATTCTAGAATTATACACATCAATCATGCTTCTTAAAGAATGTGACTGAACTGAAGGTTCCTGGTATGTAGTTGGTGAAGGGTGCGCATGATATGAATGGTGAATACTTGATGTGCCCCCCATCTCCTATTTAGAATGATGTGGGAAAGGATCTAAGAAACTTTTTAGAGCCTTGTCATGTTATTATTTTTCCTAAGGAGGCTCAACTGGAGTGCCAAGATCAATAAGTTTTCCATCTATTAAGTCTTGTATCTTATGTCACAAACTAATGCATCTATTCATTGTGTAGCCTTCTGCCCTATGAAAATCATAGAATGCATTCTGATCATATCCATGTAGAAGAGGCTTTATTGTAACAACTTCTTGAATAGGATGGAGAGATAGGATATTACATTCTAATAGCTACTGTAAGAATTTGGCTAGAGATACTGGTAGATTGGTAAAGGCTCATTGAGGAGGTGTTGAAAAACCCACTCATTTAGGGGGATCTAAAGCCACATTAACAGTAAATTGATTTTGAGTTTTTCTATCATTAACCTTTACTTTGTATGGGACTTTATTGTTACTCTTGTTTTTTTATTTTTGATATGCTTGTATACTTGAGTTTGCCCATTAAAATTAATTTGACTTCCCTTTCTTTTAGTGTATGACATAACTTAGTGAAGGAAGAAAATGTTTTGAATATTATCGACTCATGCAAAGCTAGCAAAAGACTCTATTTAAAGAGATCTTGTAATTCTTGATCAGCCATGGGGCTAGTCAATTTAGCCAAGATAGTCTTATTTTTATGAACATAGTCTATGAGATGCTCATTTGACATTTGTTTCTATTGTGTAACATAGGTTTAAGAAACCTTGTCAAATATGTTACTGCTAAAATGAGCTAGGAACATGTCAGCTAAAGGATTGAATGGTTTGATTGAATGATTTGGTAGACTATAGAACCACTGTAAAGCATAATCCTTTAAACTACATGGAAATAGCTTGGTTAGTAACCAGTCATTTGGCACATAGTCGAAGCATGTTGCATGAAAAGCTCTCAAGTGTTTCTCTAGATCACCTTTACCATCATATAGAGTGAGCTTGGGTTAAACAAAACTTAGTGACAAGGGTGTAAAAGCAATATGGTGTGCCAATGGTGTATGAAGTAGAGCAAAAGATTCCAAAGCCTATGTTAGTCTAGAGGCACCTTGCTCAAGATGTAACCCATTAGATTGAAGAGATTTAATTGCTTGCACAAGGGTAGCCACATCAAGAGGTAAAGTTGTACTAGCCATAACTGATGGTGCCATATAGGAAGGTTGGGCTACTATAAGAGGTTATTAAGACATAGTTACCCCCGTAGTGTCATTTGTAACTGGTTGTTCTGTGGTTTGAGAGGATTGACCATTGTTTGATTTTTTTTATTCTTTGTATAGTATTTTAAGCATATCATCTTGCATATCAAGATTTTTAGTTAAAAGGTCTTAAAGTTCCCTCTTATTATTTTCTTCAAAGCTGGTATAATAAGCCATTGTTAAAGTAGGAAAACAAAGTGAAAGTGGATTGAATTTTTTGTAATAAGTTGTAATAAGAAAAATGTGATGAAAAGAAAGTAATAAATAAAGGAAATATAAATTCTTAAAAATAACAAACTAGAATATGCATAAAAAGGATACGAAGCTCACTAACATGTAACGTGATACCTCAAAAGCATAAGGACATGGTATATTCAACTAGGGTTTGAAAGAAGATTTTTTCAAAATTACTATGTTGAATTTCAAAAATTTAATGTAAAATTTTGATTTATATATGCAGGAAAAATTTAAAAAATATTGCTAAAATTAGTAAAAAATATTTCTTAGGGTTTCTAGGGTTTTTATACACAAATGAAGTAAGTCAGGTTCACCAAATAATTTAATTTAGTTGAGGATAATAGAGTTTTATTCCTATTTAAGTTAAGGTTTTGGATTAATAAATCAATACAAAATATAACAATAAATATAGTCTTGATTTGTGTAACTGTTTATCTTTTTCATCTTTCTAAAAATAGTAATAAATAAGAAGAAATATAACTTAGTTGGAAAATAGATTGAGACAACTAATACAGAGGTTGAAAATGGCTATACAAGACTAGAAAGGTGTCATAAATCTAAATCTACCTTTCATTATGTGAAAGGATAAGAGCACCAAAAAGTGGACACTTTCATGCCCAACGCTATTGTTTATTCTTATCATTGTTATCCAAACTGATCATAAAGACTTGAAACTTTATGGGTAGTTGCACTGTGCCTATGAAAAATTGAGCACTAGTTGTCGATGAAACTCGTTGTGGAGTTGATTTTGTCTTCAAACCCTAACCCTCCATCATGCTTAATAAAATGATATTTGAATCACTTGATAAAGAGGGGGTTAGTGTGAAAGATGTACGGAATGTGCAATCCAGACTCCTTGTGTGGGCATGCTACCTACATACCAATACTTTGAAGAGAGATCAAGTCATATGTAGTTCTCCTACCTAGTGTTCTTTATGTAATAGTGTAATGGGGATGAAAATGCCAAATTGATAGTTTTTGAGGTGGTTAGGGACTAGTATGAGGATTTGATTAGGTTTGTAACTATGTTGGGTTGTTATGTGCAAACAATAGGGAATTTTACCTTAGTGTTTTATTTGTATTCTTGATTGCTTTGTAAGTTTGGTCACCTCCCTTGTAAATGAGCTTTGAGTGGAATTTTATAGGGAATAATTGATCATGGGTCAGATGTATTCATGCTAGGCCAACCTAATTAAGGATAAGGATTGGATGAAAATGATTGTTGGGGTTCAAAGTGCAAATGGACAAGATTGCTGAAAATGGGACACTTCTATATGGAGTGCTATAGTCCAAATGGGGTGCTCCTATCCTACATGCTCAAGACCTGGGGGAACATGATTGGCATGATGAATACTATTTGGTTAGGGTAGAATGATTGTTTAGAAGATTTTGAATGACTGGAAATGAGAAAAAGGTGTCTATAAGGGTTGTAAGAGCATGCAAAAAGGACCTATGGATGGGGTATCACAAGCCACACTCAAAATACCAATTTAAACATTTTATATGACTACAAAACTATACCAAAATTCCTTTTCTATTTCACACAATCAAAATAAAGTATAAATAAAACACCATCTTTACTAATGATAAAGGCATATGGATGATCAATCAATTTTGGGTTCATGCAAACATGCACACTACACATTATGCAATGCTCCTTCATATTATATATATATATATATATATATATATATATATATATATATATATATATATATATATATATGATCTCAAAATCAATTTATTAGAGAGCATTGTTTCCACATGATAGGTATCCCATTTAACTAGATATGTCTAAGTGAAATTGGTGTAGTTTAGACCATTTTAGCATAAAATGTTTCACCCACATATTTTATATTGCTTGCTATATGCACTTTTTACTAATGTTTTTTGTTTTGAAAACCTCATAGTATTCTTCTTTCATTATTGGTTGATAATTTTATTTATTGTCATTTTTTTATTGGACACTCTGGGCATACATTCTCACTCTTCAAGGGAATCAAGTAGTGACTATAACATGAGATATAAAACAAAGTGATTTAGATTTAAATTGAAAGCATTTCTATTGGTTTAGGGGTTATTTAACTATTCCATCGTTTACAGAGGGAGTCATGTGGGTAGTGATGAATAAGGTGTTTGTTTTAATCTTTTAAGTATTTTTCTTTTTCCTTTTTGTATAATATATAGTTTCTTATTTTATGAATAATGTGTTTTATGGAAACAAAATATCTTAAATATGTATAATAAACTTCCATCCAAATCAAACCTCGATCGAATTTATAATTGAATATTATTTTAAATAAAAATAAAAACATATTTTAAATAAAATAAATCAAATAAACATCATAGAATTTATTCTTAAATTATTATAGAAACAATTTTCTAAACAAATAAACACTTTCTAATAAATCCTACATACTATTTTAACAATTTTTTTGGGTTTAAATCCACCTTTATTCAAACTCTTATCTATTGCTTATGTATTTAAGCATGAAAGTAGAAATCATAAAATCCTTAATGCTAGTTTTTACAATTATATGTTATCTAAAATTAATTTCTTCAAATGTTTAAAATTAATTTTTTCAAAAGAATTTTGACGTCTAGAGATATAATATTGATTCCTTGAATCTATAAGTATATAATATTTTGCCTTTCTTGATTCAATAAAAACATATACATTATTAAGTTTCAGATGGTTTTAATATAAAATTTGGGCATTGATGCTAGAAGTTTTATTTGGAGATGGTATGAAATAAAATTGCGTAGATGAATCATCAGTTATAAGTTCAATGTGATGGGTGAACATTTTGATTTTTTAATTAAGGAATATATATATTATGGTGGAAGTTGAAACAATCGATAGTGTGCATATTGTTCTATGAACATATTTTAAAATATTGCAAGGTTTAGATTCTTCTTAAAAATATTAAATGTATGATAATACTTTGTAATGTTTTGTAAAATTAAGACAAAAATATTTTTTAAATGACATTAAAAAAATTTAATTGGAAAAATATTGTGAGAAAAGATATCTTTAATGGTTATATTTTAGTTGATACAAACAGACAAGGTCTTTGTCATGCAAGTAGACTTGTTATATGCTACTCTTGAGGTATAATACAACTTAGGTTCCATTTTTTCTGGTTTTTATTTGTTCATTGGAATGCATTTAAATTTTACAGATAAAAATGTATTTAATATATTGGATTGGACCTCTGATTGAATTATCATTTTTAGTATAGAACTTGAAGGTATATTGCCAATTTTACTGCGAAAATTCTCATCCAATTCAACCACTCAATATAAAGTCATCATATAAAACGAAATTTGCATGATGGTTTTGCAATTAAAAATAATGACCGAAATTTATACATCAAAATTTTTTACCACATGCCACACATTAATAATATTTCATATCATCGTATTCTCGTATCTAATTATTTTAAAATTCTTATAATAATACATACATAAAACAACAATACAATATATGTAATGATCGATAGGGTATCCAACAACATCATCAAACTTTATCTGTGTGTTATCAATACACAAAATCAAAATTGCCTACAAGTTTTTAAAAATTGTAATCTTGTCAAACAATGCCCTCCTTTTCCCCTTTTCTAGATAGTAACAAACATTCCAAAATTTAATAAAAAAACGCTACACAACCACCGTCTAACGTACTCGTAATGAACTGAAGCTACCCCTTTTGTAAGAAGACCCAATATTGAACCAATTTCTTATTACAAAAGATGCAGATGGCTAAACAAAATACATATTTTGTAAATGTAAGTTATTTTAATGCAACTCTTATACATTTTACTCGTTCAAACCTATTCGACCTGCGTTCAAACCCATTCGGCCTGCTGTCAAACCCATTCGACTTGGATTCAAACTCATTTTTCTTTTTTCCCTGCGTTCAAAACAAGCAAAAACAAATCCCTGCTAATGTCCCACTCTATTTCACCAAGGAGTTGAGAAAAGCAAAACTTGTGTGGAGTCGTCCTTCGAGTCGTAACCTGTGAGCTTTTAACAGTCAGTATTGTGTCATAGATAACCTTGAAATGGAGTTCAAAATACAGGCAGGGACGTGGGGAAAGTCAAATGATGATGGGCCGGGGTTTTTAGAGGTACCTGCCACATCATATTTTACATTTTCAAAATTTATAATGGATGCTAACGGAGGGGGACGTCGACAGGAACGAAATGGAGGAAATAGGGAACAGGAGACTAGCCACGTAGGATTCTATGTGCTGGTTACAGTCAACACTGTGTTCCCATCTCGTCCCCTCCCCTTCCCTTTATTTTTGGATTATAATGAGTATATATTATCTCTAATGTTCCTTCCTGTTATAATTTATATTAGTGCTTGAATGACAATGTTGAATAAATAATTGCCATTTAAAAATATTTCATGACTAATAATGTCGATTGTCAAATTTAATCTTTTGTTATAATTAAAGTTAATAAGAGATGATTTATTTGTCTTATCATTGAAATCACAAATTTTGGTTAATCCGCATCAACCCCACAGTTTATTATAGGTTAATAGTTTTGCTTCCCCAAATATTTAATCGGTCAACATCTACCATCATAATGGATTGGATGGATTTCACTTTTATTTTATTCCATTATAGAATTTCAAATTAAATTAATTTAACATGAAAGTGCATAGACAAGTTCATTGAGGAGAGATCAAAATTCATAAATGAAAATTTCTAAGTTAAATTAAAAAAATTGTTTGAGAGAGATTACAATAAGTTAATATGTTGTAAGTACTTTATCAAACATTTTGGTTTGGTATTTTGGTGAGGACTTACATTCACAAGTTCATTGACCTAAGCTAGTTTCCTTCTACCCATTTAGTTTAATAATGTCCTAAGATTATATCAAAGTTATTTTAGTATATAGCTTAGAAGAAAGGTCTTAGAAGTTGAGCACCCTAACTTCATAACCATTTAGATTTGTTGTGGTATTACATTAGACTTTAAAATATTTACTAATTTTAATATATCGTTTTAACTACTCGTAAGTAAGGTTTGAAGGTTTGAATCATTATACATTTTATGATCTAATCAAATTTATTACGAGAGGTCATTATATATAGTTTTTTAACTTATGATTAAAACTTAACTTTTGGAGTACTGATACTTGATCTTTAGAGTACCAATACTTGAATCTTATATATCATGATGTGATTGGTTACTTTAAACAGTTATTTAAATAAATGTTGGACAAGTATTAGATATTCCATGCTCAACTTGTAGTAAAAAATATTATGTATACATACCAGTATATTCGATTGATGGATGACAATCTAACAATAACATTGTTCAATAACTAGAACATCATCAACTTCTAGGACCTTTCCATAGCAAAGGCCTCAAATATGTGATTAGAAGATAGGAAATATGATTATTTTAATGGGTTGCATCATCATCATCATCATCATCATCATCATCATCATCATCATCATCATCATCATCATCATCATTTTAAGTGCACGTGTTAATAATGCAGTTGATAGAGGGAAAATATTTTTAAAAAGATAATCTTCATTATATGTATGAATGAATGCTTTTAATAATATTCACAAGATTAAGTAGTTTATGGAACCAAATAAAAAGAATTGAATTGTTTTATGGACAAATCACTTTCTAAGATAAAGTTATTGGGCAATGTTTACATTATATCCAATTTCTCTTTGATGTTAGATCTAACGATTTTTTTTGTTGATCTCTTTTCAAAAAAGATGATCAAGGGGTCAATTTTCAATTTGTCATTATATTTTATTCGGATATAATTTTAAGTTAGGCATTCTATGATATAATGTCACTTTGTGTCCATAAACCTCAAAAGTGTAAAAATAACATATTTTCTTTGTTCAATGTTTTTTAAGCATTCTCCTTCTATCAGTTTCAAGCCTAAGACAATACGACCTAGTCTTTAGTTGATCTATCAATATTTTCGCATTCCATTTTATTTTTGATCTTATGTATACTTTTTGCTCACATCACAAGGAGGGGCGGGCGGGGGGGGTCGGGGGGCGGGGGGAGGCGAGGGCGGGGGTGGGCGGTGGGCATCAAGGGGTGGGGGCGAGCACAGGGGGCGCGGTTTAAATTCTTTGATATAGTACTTTCTCTTTCACCCAAAATGCTTCGTATATATGAATAACATCAGTTTTTCTCATAAATACCTTTTTTTTATTTCTTCATTGGTCTTTGGCCACTCTTTTATGCTAACATTCCATTTACTCATCCACTTGTCATTTGGTTTCATCCACATGTTCTTTCTTCTTCTTAACCCTTCTCTTACTATCATTTTGGTTAACTAGTGAATCTCCATATTCATTGTTTTATTTAGATAACTTAGCATCCAAACAAAAGCTAGTGTTTCAAATAGGAAAGCTCTTGTTTTAGCTAATAAAATCTCATATAAAATTGATGTTTTTATCTTGAGACTATTTATGATTAAGTGTTTTTGAGTTCTTTGTATGCCTCTATTTCAAATCTGATTTATGATTATCCCAAACTTCACGCCAATAAACCACCGTTAGTATTACAAACAATCTAAACAAAGCCTTTTTAGTTTTTCAATTCTATATTAAATATACGTTCTTACATTTATATTAATAAAACCTTATAACTCAATTATCATCTTTTGTCATAAAATTCTCTTGCCTAAATTTATTACGGAAATCAAGACCAAAATACTTATATTCCTCCATCACATACCAAAAAAAAGTTTAATTTACATCACAAATTTAATTTATTCTTTTTTTTCTTAACAAATTAAGGCCTTCGTTTAAATAATGTTAAAAGTAACAATAAATAAGAGGAAGAGAAAGTGCACGAAGCTAACAAAAATCGTCTCAAATAGACACATAAAATTTATAGATTCATTGTCATATCGATAGCTCCCATCTCTACCGCGAGTGTGACGATATTTAAATTTGGACGGTCGCTTGCACGTTTTTCATATTTTTAATATAAAAAATATATAAAAAGATGTGAAATAATTAGATGTAAAATATGATCGTCATTTTTATATAAATTTAGATAAGAAAATCGATCATATTAAATTATGTGACAGATGTTTTTTATTTTATATCAATAATATAATAATAGTACTGCTGTGCATATTATGAAGGGCAATGTCGAACACTTGTCATCACTGGAAAACTGTTGGCAGCTGTAGGCGGCTGTCCAATTCCATACCTTAAGCGAACATGTGTCCCAACTATTGGTCGATAATGGAATTTATCATTTAACCTTGGACACACATGTACTGTAATTCTCATTTCCGTCAATGCATAGATGTGAAACCTTGGTTACAATAATAAGGGAAGGGGACCAGTTCAAGGTTCCACATTTTTTATATTATATTATTTTATGTTTAAAATTTTGAATTTAGATAGTTTAATATTTTTAAGTTTGAAAAGATTGTTGGGGAGAAAAATTTACATTTTAGAAAGTCGTATAACGAAAATTTTGGCAACATATTATTTTATACATATATTTTTTGTTTGATCGATTGTTAGGATTAAAAGAACAAGTAGTTTCAGACAAAAACATCAAAAAATATTTAAAAACTAGTACATTTTTTTTATTGATGGCTTATAATGTTGACATATAAGCCACATATCGAAATATTTTCTGGCCATTAATATAGATCAATTTGCTATATTGGAAGATACATCGGTCATTAATATGAATCAAAGTGTCATGTTGGAAGATGTGTGGCTCATTAATATGGAAGCGAACACTATTTTCTAGATGGTTAGGCAGAGTTTTCTCCATTAATATGTCAAGTTAATGTCGTCTTACACGCAACCAACTACCGTTTCTCCCTAACTTTTCATGTACCTCATCCCCTAAAATAGATGGAATATACCTGAAAGTTCTTGACCATGCCACATTACGTAGAGGAATTTCAGTTGGCAGCAAGGAGGGATGAAAGCATACATGTAGATTTGTGGCTTGTAACTAAACCCACAATAGTGTTTTTAATGTTTTTACATGATTGTTATTGTTATTGTGCATTCTATGTTCATGTTTTCAATGCAAGCCTTTTATGTTCCTCAATTTTTTAGTTTTTTTTAATTCATTTTTCATGTTTTTTTAGTGCATTCACATCTAAGTAAACATTTACTTGTATGTTAATGGACCAACATAACTATTATTCATATGTTTTTTATTTGATCTATTGTGTTATTAGAATTTGTGACATATTTCTATCAAGTTGAACTCGGGATGCAAACCACATGGCTCATTATTGTGGAATCCACTGCGATTTTTCACATGCATTGGTAGGATTTTCTCCATCACTGTGGCAAGTTCATGCTGCCCTATGCCACTAACAAATGTTCCTAGTTATTTATATTTTCATATAGAATGTTATGGTTACTGTGCCTAGTATGTTCTTGTTTTCAGTTGTGTGGCTTATACATATCTGGGTTTTATGATATGTTATATTTATGCAGGTATTTTTTGGTATGCTTTCACATATGAGTAAACATTTACTAGTATGTTAATGGAGTGATGGAGTGTTACACCAAAAATGTCTCTCCTTGACTTTTCGCAAACCTCTTCCCCTCAAACGGCCATGGAACCTACCTGAAAGTTCTCAACTATGCAACATTTTATAAAGCAATTTACATTAGCATAATGCAGGGATGAAAACAATTGTTATGGTGCATCTATGTTCATGGTTTTATTTTAGTGTGGCTTCACATTTGACTAAATATTTATTGCTATGTTAATCGATTGATGAAACATTACACAAAAGTGTGTTGCTTGTAAATAAGTCCATAACTGTGTTCTTTCTCTTTTCACGTGCATGTTAATGTTATTGTGACTTCAATGCCCATGTTGGAAGACACTTGTTAGAGGGATGAAATGTTACCCATTTCAAAACCCACATCATCATCATGTTTTCATTCACATTTGACTCCAAATTTACTTGTATTTTAATGGAAGCCATGGAGGTTTTCTGAATTCTTATTGTTTTGTGCTTCATATCTGTGTCACATTTATATTTCCATGCATGTCATGGGTTGGAAGATGCAACATTCACTAATATGTGGATGCAAGGCCTGAAATCTTTCATGCACATACTAGTAATAGTTATTGTCTATGTATCAAAATTAAGGTTCCACTCACATAGCTGATAACTCTAGAATCAATATAGGTTGAACCTTGTCCCCGCTTAGTGCGAGTGCACAAGCATTTTATTAATAATTCAAAAAAAAACAAGTACATAAGGGTGCCTTTACTCCGTTAACCCTTTTACAATGCAAACATGGATTTATATAGTTTTTACCAATGACCGGTAAAAACAACTAATCCTATAACCAACTAAATACGGGAAAACAACCCGTAAATTAATTCTAATTAATAAACATAAAACTTTAAAACTACCTAATAATTAAACTAAGTTTATTTTATGGGGGGTGTCTTTATAAAAGATGCATGCCCCATTTACAATAATTATTTATTTCCTACCAAAAATCTAACCTAACGTTAAGACTTTGGAACAAGTCCTAACAAACCCCCCTATGATCTAAAGTCAGGTCTTTGGACACATACCAAGCATTTTTCTGAATTTTTCAAATTTGATTCTGTCAAGGGGTTTTGTGAAGATATCAGCTGTCTGATCGGCAGTTGGGCAATATATTGCATCAAGATTTTTCTTTGCCACCAGCATTCGTAGATAATGGTATTTGACATCCATATGTTTTGTTTTAGCATGAAACACTGGATTCTTGGACATCTTGATTGCACTCTAATTATCAATGTATAACTGTGTAGGAGCAAACTGAGAAACCTGAAGATCTTCAAGAATACGATGAAGGTAAACAATTTCTCTAGAAGCATCCCATGCTACAATATACTCTGATTCTGCTGATGAATTTGCCACTATATCCTACTTCTTACAACACCAAGCAATGGCAGCTGAACCCATATGCATAGTGTATCTTGTGGTTAACACTCTGTCATCCACACATCCGCCAACATCTGCATCACAATATCCAACAAGTTTGAAGTTCTTGTTGCGGTAGTATTCAAGGCCATATGTTTTCGTTCCCTGAAGGTAACGAAGTACTCATTTTGCTGCATGCCAATGAATTTCTCTAGGCTCATGCATAAACCTAGATAAAATTCCAACTGAAAATGAAATATTGGGCCTGGTAGTCATCAAGTATATCAAACCTCTGACCAATTGTCTATATGTGGTGCCATCAAAAGAGGCACTGCTATCATCCTTAGACAATTTCAAGTTACTTTCCATCGGAGTGAGCGCAGGTTTGCAATCACTCATGCCAAACCTCTCTAATAACTCAAAAATATACTTAGTTTGTGAAATGAAAATACTATGCTCTTTCTGAGTTACCTATATGCCTAGATAGTAGTGAAGAATTCCAAGATCTGTCATCTCAAACCCATCTTTTAATTCTTTCTTCACAGACTTGTTATGGTTTTCATCATTACCTGTAATAAACAAGTCATCAACATAGAGAACTAGTATCACCATTTTCTTACCTTGCACTCGAAAATAGAGAGTATTATCTGAGTCACTACGATGAAAACCAATGGATTTCAAGTATGAATCCATTTTCTCATACCAAGCCTTGGGTGCCTGTTTGAGCCCATACAAAGCTTTTGTCAATTTACACACTTTGTGTTCAACACCCACCTGTTCAAAACCCTGAGGTTGTTTCATATAGATGACTTCTTGTAAATCACCATTTAAAAAAGCACTTTTAACATCCAACTGATGTACTTTCCAACTATTTTGTGCTGCTAAGGCAAGTACCATACGAATAGTGTGCCATTTGGCAGTTGGTGCAAGTGTTTCCTCATAATCAATACCTTCTTGTTGTGCATATCCTTTTGCAACAAGTCGTGCCTTATGTTTATCAATGGAGCCATCTAATTTATACTTGGTCCTATAAACCCATTTACATCCGATGGGTTTAACATGTGGAGGAGGATCAACTAAAACCCATGTATTAATGTTAAGTATGGAATCATACTCACATTTCATTGCATTTTGCCAAACATGTTCAGTAGATGCCTCCTCAAAAGTGGATGGCTCAGTGGAAGAAGTAGTTACAACCATAGCATAGTTTACCTATTTTCAAGAATTCTTGGGCCCTGTTAAACCAACTTCATCTGTTGTCAAGTTAGAAAAAGTACTTTGAACCCATTTTGGATACTTAGACAAATTATTCAAATCAGGGACTCCAGAATTCTCATTATGTGTATCATTCAATGGGGGACTTAGAGAATTTTCAATAATTTCTAAGTCATCAACCTGTGAACTTGTAGATGAAGGAGAGGAAAGTGAAGGAATTTGAGTCTCATACCATAACTTTGAAGAGTTATCCCCATTATTCAAACCCTTATCTCTTTTTGCATTTTTCCTCTCTAATCTATCAAGTTGAGAATCAATATCTGCAGTGTTCATAGTCCCAAACTCATCAAATATTACATCTCTACTCACTATGAATTTTCCTGAATCCTGTGCAAGCAAATGAAACCCCTTTTTATCTTCAGAATAACCAAGAAAGATGCATTTTTGACTTCATGGTTCCAACTTAGTTCTGTGTTTAATAGGAACCAAAGCAAAACAAACACATCCAAACACTTTCAAGTGTTTAACTTTGGGTTTAAACCCATACCATGCCTCATATGGAGTTTGTCCCAAAAGTGCAACTGTGGGGGACCTGTTTCTCAAATACCCTGCAGTACCAATAGCTTTTGCCCAAAATTTATCATCAAGCTGTTTATAGTGCAACATGGCACGTGCTGTGGCCTCTAAAGTTCTATTCATTCATTCAAATACTCCATTTTTTTGTGGAGTATAAGCATTACTATATTGTCGATGAATTCCATGTTCTCGACAATAGTCAAAAAATTCATTAGAGGTATACTCACCTCCATTATCTGAATGAAGAGTGGCCAAATGTGAACCTGTTTCTTTTTCAACTAAGTGTAACCAATCAACAAACTTAGCAAAAACTTCAGATTTATTTTTCATAAAGAATACCCAAGTCATCCTAGAAAAGTCATCAATAAACAAGACAAAATATCTACACCCACTAATGGATGACTTTTTCATGTCACATACATCACTATGAACTAACTGTAAACATCCGTTAGCTCTCCAAGATGACTGTTTAGGAAAATTTTCTCGATTTTGTTTAACCAAAACACATGCCTCACAAAGAATACTATCTTTGAAAAAAGTGGGCAACCCATTCACCATACCATATCTCTACAAATCCACTAAAGAGTGGATTTTCAAATGTCCATAGTGGAGATGCCATAACTGTTGTGTAGACATAGTACCTGTACCTGTGTCAACAACTGCTGCAAGTTCTATATTGGGAGGAAGCACCTTACAATGCAATCTAACCAAGTTTCCATCTTCATATCCTGTATACATTGTTTTATAATTATCCTTCACTGAATTGATGTAAATGAGCCCATTTTCAAGCACAATTTAATAGCCTTTCTTTTGAATAGTTACCAAAGAAAGTAAGTGTTTCTTCAATGTGGGAACATACCAAACATCCTCCAAGTATTTTATAGACCCATTAGGAAGAAGAATTTGAATAGAACCAAGTCCTAGTGGTGTATGCATAGACTTATCTGGTAAGGCAACTGGAGAGAGAGAAGCTTCCTTATAAGACCAAAATAAATGTCTCCTAAATGTCATTTGTTTGGTTGCTCCTGTGTCTAAAACCCATACATCTATGAGCTCATCTCTAGCCTCATATTCAATATAATCAATGTGCCCCAAAGTAGTCAATGCAAATTCATGGGCAACATTACTAGATTTATCATAGTCATGATCGGCATACTGAGCAGAGTTAGTCTTAGTCACTTTTTGTGGCCTCTGAATTTTATCAAAAGGAATCCTACATTGTGAGGCAATGTGACCAAATTTTCTACATCTATGACACTGAATGTCTGATCTACCTCGACCTCTGCCCCTATATGAATTGTGACCATGTCCTCGATCACTTGTTTCATGTGAATGTGATTGATTAGATTGTTGATTATTTGAATGAACCCTACCTATGTTTTGATATCTGCCTCCTCTGTAACCTCGACCCCCTCTATAATTATTTCCTCTATTGTTTTGATGCTCAGATGAAGATGAACTAGGCTTTGACTCTAAAATATGGGCTTCTTCAGTTTTCTTGGATCTCTTGGGTAGAGAGAGGTCATGTTAGATGAGCAACTCAGCCAACTTATCAAAGGTGATGCCTGTGATCTTGTCAGAGACATGCAACATTTCAACAAAATTCCTATAAGACCCTGGTAGTCCTTTCAAAGTCGCAGTAGCTATGAGGTCATCATCTAGTTTTCCAAAACCAGCCTTAGTGTACTCAGTAGTGATATTTTTTAATTTAGACATATATTCTCCCATATCCCCATCCTCATCTAATGACAAAGTAAACAACTGCATATGAATATTTATCTTCTTATGCTTAGGTTTCTTAACATACAAATCTGAAAATGTTTTCCATGCAGTATAACTATGAGGAGAATTTTCAATATGAACATACGTATCATGAGTACAACAACATTTAATGAGAGCTAAGGCCTTAGAATCACACAAATTGAAAATATCTAATTTACCCTGCTCTGTTGGCAATGTGGGATTTTCATTCTTAACAATATCCCATAACTCATTAAACACTAATGAAACCTCCATCAATCGTTTCCAATCTGAATAATTGGAAATTGTTAATCTATCACCATCTGAAAGCAAATTCTAAATTTTTGGCATTTTGAAATGAAAGTAAGTGCAGTAGAGAGAAACGTGCGACAAAAGGCGAAAGAAATGAAACAAATATCACACTCACTGCTTCTACGGGGTTTTGCACTTAACCTCCGCGTAAAGTGTAAAAGAAAAAAACAAGTATTTTTGATGAGTTTTTCACTTAACCACACCAAAAATCAATGATTACACCCTTATTTTGCCAAATTACAACCTTATTCCACCAATTACACCCTTATTTCACCACAATAACTCAAAAAGAAATATGATTGAATTCTGCCCCATTTTTAAAAAATATAAATAACACAATACAATAAGTATGTGTTTTACAATATTTTGATTTAAAAGGGAATATTCTTTTTTCAAAAAAGCATATTCCAAAGCAAAAGGAAACTTTCTCCAAAAAGAAGGGATTTGAACCCTTGACCTCTTCCTTTGTAAGCTTCTAACAAAATAACCTTAACCAATTGCTCTAAGAGCATTTACAAAACACTACACTCAGAAATTTCTATTTATACCAGATTTAGTGTATGAGGGAAAATTTTAAAAAAAAATTACATATGAGTAAATGTATTTAAATTTTTCCCTTTTTACAGCCTCTCTTTCAATCTTCTCCCGTGGGACCCAACAAAGGGCAAATATTGGTAAATCAAACTTTAGAAACATCAAAAAATAAACTTCTAAATTTTATACTGTGCCATTATTCACTGTGATGCCATGGCTACTCTGGAAATTATTTCCTGCACCTGCTCTCTTTGCTACAGGCTGTACAAATCTGTACAGGTTGGGTAAAATTGTTTTTGATTGAGTTTTGGTAGATTTTCAAAGTATTTTATGCAGAGAATGAGTTGAAAATGAAGCTGGGCATTGGAATGCCATACAACAGGCCGTACAACTCAGATTTTTCCATATTTTTCAATTAAAATGCAAAAGCAGAGGTTTTAATGCCATTTGATCAAGATTTGTAGATGTTTTGGTCTTAAAAAGAGCTGAAATGAATGCAAATTACAATGGCAGCCATGAATAAAAACTTTTAGATATTTTTCTCAGATAAATAGGCTGTACAAATATGATTTTGGCCAAAAAAATAATAAATTTAATAACATTAAATGCTAAAAATTTATTTTTTATGCCAAATGAGGAGGTTTAACAGAGGGAAAATGGAGTATGAATGATCAAAAAAGATCAGACTATGGTATATAGAAATATACAAGTTTAAATATAAATAATATTTGAAAAATTAAAATAATTTAATAATTTTTCAAAATATTTAAACCAAGACTATATGGCATACCTTATTCATGCCAAAAAATATCATGTGAATTGATTTTTCACCTTGCTCCTTTGAATTCACCGTGCTCCCAAAATAACCATGCTCTGATACCACTGATAACTCCAGAATCAATATAAGATGAACCTTGTCCCCACTTAGTGCGAGTGCACAAGTATTTTATTAATAATTCAAAAAAACAAGTACATAAGGGTGCCTTTACTCCGTTAACCCTTTTACAATGCAAACATGGATTTATATAGTTTTTACCAATGACCGATAAAAACAACTAATCCTATAACCAACTAAATACAGGAAAACAACCCATAAAGTAATTATAATTAATAAACTTAAAACATTAAAACTACCTAATAATTAAACTAAGTAAGTTTATCTTATGGGGGTGTCTTTATAAAAGATGTATGCCCCATTTACAATAATTATTTATTTCCTACCAAAAATCTAACCTAACGTTAAGACTTTGGAACAAGTCCTAACAAATAGCAAAGCATCTAATTACTTTTTGGACACATGAAATTTGGAATTATGATGAGACAAAGGTGCAAGTTGGACGCAATTGTGGCATTTGAGTCATCAAAACAAAAGGGAGAGTGTGCCACATATAATGTCAAATATTAGAGAATGGATAATAATCTTAGCTTGTATGAATGCATTTAGGTAGATCATCTGGTGTTCTGACTCTTCAAAGTGAAAAGGCAATTACATAATTTTAGGTGACAACTCAGGCGATGGGTCCACCCCAATTGATGACAGAACTTTCGGGAGCCATAACTTTTGCATCGTAGCTCTAATTGACTTGATGTTTGAACTGTTGAAAAGATAAGAATGAGGAAAATGTAGTGAGATGGCATTGAGATCTACTCAATGGATTTTGACGCCTAAAAACCCAATGGAAGTGCCTCAAATTTCAATTTTAGTAGTGCAGTCTAAAAATAGTAAGTTTCTAAAAATAGTAATTCCTCAAATTTTGTATTGTTTTAAATCATGGAAGTCGAACCAATTAATCTCACTCAAGATTGGTGACCTTCCACATCCTCCTCACACCTTTAAAATATGTATAAATGAAGATGTAACCTGAAATGGAAATCATACATCTCTTCTTAGAGATAGGCATATGTTTGGGTCTATAAATTTGATTAATAAAACATCTCTTCTCAGAGATAGCATTATTTGAATTGTGTTGTTCTTGTTTCTTGAATTATCTTTCAACCAAAGCTTTTGAGTTTTGGATTAGTGGTATTAGATCAGTTTGTCTTTAGAGTGTATGATCCCAAGGATGAGGTTAGATTACATGAAGCTTAGGTGGAAAATAGAACCAGTAGACTATCCACCTATTCACTTCAAATGACTTCAAATGGAAAATAACACCGAGACATCTGATCCTTTAAAGGAAATGGTGAATGAATCCCTCCAAAAATAGCAAGTACAGATGCTACAACAATTTTCACAAATTCTCTAATAAATCTCGACGGGAAATTTTGGCTCCTCATCTACACCTCCACATTTTTTCAGTACCCCGACACCCTTCAAGGTTTAGGTGAATTTTGATATCATTACATCTGAAGGCAAAATCAATGTTGATGTAGTATAAAATTGGTTGGATCAATTGTCATCTTATTTTTATGTAAATAAATTCATCGATAAAGAAGTCTTTTAAAAGCATCATTGCCTATCAAAAACTGGTGGTAAGTGTACAAAAAGAGATTAGGTGCAGATGATATTGGCCTTGAGGCAGAACCTAACTGGGATGATTTCAAAGATGCTATAAAGGAATAATACTGCCCCATTAGAGCATATGATAATCTATATATAGAGTGGCAACAACTTCACCAAGGTAAGGAAAAATATGCTTAAGATTACACTAACATTTTTCATTTTCTATTTGTGATATTGGGTATCCAATAAAGTGGGAAACACAAGGTTCTCAAATATCGTGGTGGACTACAATGGTACATATGATGAGAAATGGAACTCTTTAATTTTGAAAAAATTGGTGAGGCATACAAGTTCACAATGAAGATTGAGTAGAATCATGGAAGAATGAATACAAAGAGTCAGCCTTCAAAATGGAAAAGTGATAAAGAAGGTCAAACACGAGGCCAAAATTAGAAGCAAAAGGAAGGAAAGACTAGGAAGTGGTGTGATTATCACAAATTTAGAACTCACTCCAAAGAAGAATGTCAAGCTATCAAGTCACTGCTTTCTGAGTCACAATCCTCAACATCTACTACTCTACCTCATACAGACCCTGTAATTAAAGAGGTTGAAGAATAAATTTTAGATACTGAGCGAGAAGCCATTTTTACTTCATCACAGACCCACGAGGAGAGGCTAGATGACAAGGAAAGGTTGTTTCACTCTAAGTTATGGGTGAAAGGTAAGCCTTTACATTTCATTCTTGATAGTGGAAGTAAAAGAATTTAATCTCTACTAATATTGTGAAAAGCCTCAATCTGTCCATGAATCCTCACCCAAAGCCATATAATATTGGATGGTTGAGTCTAGGGAGAAACCTTCGTGTCACCCACCAATGTCTTCTCTCATATGCAATAAAACCTTTCCAAGATGAGGTCTTGTGTGATGTGGTCAATCTAGATGTTTGTGATGTACTATTTGGTTAACCATTTATGTATGATTGACATGACATCTATGAATCAATAACTTGAAGTATCAATCTCACTCTTGAAACATGGTGCTATAGGGTACCAGAGGTACTACCTTCTACATCTGTCTCTCTAATTAGTGCCAATAAATTTGTTCTCATGTTGGTCAAGCCACAAGAATCTAAAAGGGATGATGTTATAGCCCTGAATACATGAAAAAACATAACAATAGAAGTAAATAGATATCAAGCTAAAGAATTTCATAGCCTTATATCCATAAACTGATGGTCAGACAAATATGGTGAAAAATTGAGAGCCCTGCATAGTTCCATAAATCATAGTCCATTCCAAGTATGCATCGGGAATAAAATAAAAGTACAACTACCACACTTGATGAAAATATTGATTCAATGAGGACCATTTCTTCTTAAGGAGGGAGGAATGATCTTGGAAATAATTCGGGTGACAATTTAGGTGATGGGTCTACCCCAATTGATGACAGAACTTCTGGGAGCCATAACTTTTGCATCGTAGCTCCAATTGACTCACCATTTGAACCGTTGGAAAGCTGAGAATGAGGAGAATGTGGTGAGATGACATGGATATCTACTCAATGGATTTTGACCCCCAAAAACCCAATGGAAGTGCCCATAATTTCAATTATAGTAGTGTAGTCTAAAAATAGTAATTCCTTGAATTTTGTATTGTTGTAAATCATGGAAGTCAAACCACTTAATCTCCCTTGATATTGGTGACATTAGACATCCTCCTCACCTTAAAAATATGTATAAATGAATATGTAACTCGAAATGGAAATCAGACATCTCTTTTCAAAGATAGGCATATGTTTGGGTCTGCAAATTTGATTAATAAAATATCTCTTCTCAGATATAACATTATTTAAATTGTGTTGTTCTTGTTTCTTGAATTATCTTTAAACCAAAGCTTTTGAGATTTGGATCAGTGGTATCAGATTGGTTTGTCTTTAGAATGTATGATCCCAAGGATGAGGTTAGATTACATGAAGCTTGGGTAGAAAATAGAACCAATAGGCTATTCACCTATTCACTCCAAATTAATTCAAATGGTGGAAAACACTGAGACATCCAATCCTTTTAAGGAAATGGTGAATGAATCCCTCCAAAAGTAGTAAGTGCAGATGCTACAAAAAATTTATCAAATTCTCCAACAAATATTGATGGTAAATTCTAGCTCCTCATTTGTACCTCCACATCCTTTCAGTGCCCCAACACCCTTTAAGGTTTAGGTGAATTTTCACATCCCTACATTTGAAGGCAAAATAAATGCTGATGCATTATAAAATTGGTTGGATCAATTTTCAAATTATTTCTATATAAATAAATTCACCGATAAAGAGAAGATCACCTTTGCTCTTTTGAAAACATCATTGCTTGTCAAAAACTGGTGGGAAGTGTACAAAAAGAGATTCAGTGTAGATGATATTGGCCTTGAGGTGGAACCTACATGGGATGATTTCATAGAAGCTATAATGGAAGAATACTAACCCATTATAGCATATGACGATCTATATATATAGTGTCAACAACTTTGCCAAGGTAAGGAATAGTCTGTTCAAGATCACGCTGACATTTTTCATTCTCTATCTGTGAGATTGGGCATCCAAAAAAGTGAGAAACATAACATTCTCAAATATTGTGGTAGAATACAATGGTACATACGGGGAGAAATAGAGATCTTCAATTTGGAAACCATTGGTGAGGCATACAAGTTTGCAGTAAAGATTGAGCAGAAGCATGGAAGAAAGAATAAAAAGAGTTAGCCTTCAAAATGGAAAAGTGACAAATAATGTGAAACATGAGGCCAAAATTGAAATCAAAAGGAAGGAAAGACTGGAAAGTGGTGTGATTATCAAAAATATGGAACTCACTCCAAAGAAGAATGTCGAGCCATCAAGTCCCTACTTTTTGTGTCACAATCCTCAACATCTACTACTCTACCTCATACAGATCCTGCAGTTGAAGAGGTTGAAGAAGAAATTGTAGATGCTAAGCCTGAATCCATTGTTGCTTCATCATAGACCCATGAGGAGAGGCTAGATGACAAGGAAATGTTGTTTCACTCTAAGTTATGGGTGAAAGATAAGCCTTTGAATTTCATTCTTGATAGTAAAAGTCAAAAGAATTTAATATCTGCTAATGTTGTGAAAAGCCTAAATCTATCCATGAAGCCTCACCCAAAGACATACAGTATTGGATGGTTGAGTCTAGGGAGAAACCTTCATGTCACCTACCATTGTCTTCTCTTATATGCAATAAAACCTTTCCAAGATGAAGTCTTATGTGATGTGGTCAATCTAGATGTTTGTGATTTACTCTTTGGTCAACCATTCATGTATGATCGACATGGAATCTATGAATCAAGAACTTGAATGCTCACACTCACTCTTGGAACATGGCGCTATAGGCAACCAAAGGTACCACCTTCTACATCTGTCTCTCTAATTAGTGCCAAGAAATTTATTCTCATGGTGGTCAAGCCACAAGAATATAAAAGGGTCAATGTTACATCCTTGACTACATAAATAACACAAAAATAGAATAAAATACATACCAATCTAAATAATTTCATGGCCTTCCATCCACAAACTAATGGTTAGATAGAAATGGTGAACAATTAGGCCCTGCACAGTTCCATAAATCACAGTCCATTTCAAGTATGCATCAAGAATCAAATCAAAGTAAAAATAACACACTTGATGAAAATTATTGATGAAATGGGGACCATTGCTTATCAAGGAGTGAGGAATTATTTGGGAATTAATTAAAGTGATAATTCAAGTGACGGATCCACCTCAATTGATGACAGAACTTTTAGGAGCCATAACTTTTGCATCGTAGCTCTAATTAACTTATCGTTTGAACCGTTAGAAAGATAAGAATGAGGAGAATGTGGTGATATGGAATGAATATATTATTGATGGATTTTGACCTATAAAAACCCAATGGAAGTTCCCCATATTTCAATTTTAGTAGTACGGTCTAAAAATAATAAGTTTCTAAAAATAGTAATTTCTTGAATTTTGTAATGTTGTAAATTGTGGAAGTTGAACCACTTAATATCCATCAATATTGGTGACCTTCAACATCCTCCTCATACCTTTAAATTATGTATAAATGAATATTTAACATAAAATGGAAATCAAACATCTCTTCTTAGAGATAAGCATATGTTTGCATCTTCAAATTTGATTAATAAAACATCTCTTATCAGAGATAACATTATTTGAATTATGTTGTTATTATTTATTGAATTATCTTTCAACCAAATCTTTTGAGTTTTAGATTAGTGGTATCAGATCAGTTTGTCTTTAGAGTGTATGATCCCAAGGATGAGGTTAGATTACAGAAAGCTTGGGTGGAAAATAGAACCAGCAGACTATCCACCTATTCACTCCAAATGACTTCAAATGGCAAAAAACATCAAGATATTTGATCATTTCAAGGAAATGGTGAATGAATCCCTCTAATAGAATCAAGCGTAGATGCTACAACAATTCAATAAAATTCTCCAACAAATCTTGATGGGAAATTATGGCTCCTCATCTACACCTCTACATCTTTTTAGTGCCCCAACACCCTTCAAGGTTTAGGTGAATTTTGATATCCCTACATTTGAAAGAAAAATAAATGATGATGTAGTATAAAATTGGTTGGGTCAATTGTCATCGTATTTTTATGTAAATAAATTCACCGATAAAGAGAAGATCACCTTTGCTCTTTTGAATGCATCATTGTCTGTCAAAAATTGGTGGAAAGTGTACAAAAAGAGATTAAGTGCAGATGATATTGGCCTTGAGGTGGAACCTACCTAGGATGATTTCATAGAAGATATTAAGAAAGAATACTATGCCATTGGAGCATATGACGAACTGTATATAGAGTGGAAACAACTTCAATAAGGTAAGGAATAGTCTATTCAAGATTACACTGACATTTTTTATTCTCTATCTACGAGATTAGGCATCTAAGAAAGTAAGAAACACAAGGTTCTTAAATATCATGTCAGACAACAATGGTACATATGGGGATAAATAGAACTCTTCAATTTAAAAACCATCGGTGAGGTGTACAAGTTCATAATGAAGATTGAGTAGAAGCATGAAAGAATGAATACAAAGAGTCAACATTCAAAATATAAAACTGAAAAAGAAGGGCAAACATGAGGCCAAAATTGGAAGTAAAAAGATGGCAAGACTTGGAAGTGGAGTGATTATAAAAAATATGGAACTCACTCCAAAGAAGAATGTTGAGACATCAAGTCCCTACTTTCTCAGTCACAATCTTCAACATCTACTACTCTACCTCCTAAAAAACCTATAATTGAAGAAGTTGAAGAAGAAATTGTATATGCTAAGCTCGAAGCCATTGTTTCTTCATCATAGACCCATGATGAGAGGCTAGATGATAAGGAAAGGTTGTTTCACTCTAAGTTATGGGTGAAAGGTAAGCCTTTGCATTTCATTCTTGATAGTGGAAGTTAAAAGAATTTAATCTCTGATAATGTTTTGAAAAGCCTAAATTTGTCCATGAAGCCTCACCCAAAGCCATACAGTATTGTATGGTTGAGTCTAGGGAGAAACCTTTGTGTCACCCACCAATGTCTTCTCTCATATGCAATAAAACCTTTCCAAGATGAGGTCTTATGTGATGTGGTCAATCTAGATGTTTGTGATGTACTCTTTGGTCAACTATTCATGTATGATCGACATAGCATTTATGAATCAAGAATTTGAAGGATCACTATCAATCTTGGAATGTGGCACTATAGGGTACCATAGATACCACCTTCTACATTTGTCTCTTTGATTAGTGCCAATAAATTTTTTCTCATGGTGGTCAAGCCACAAGAATTGAAAAGGCCCAATGTTGCAGCCTTGACTACAAAAACAACACAACAATAGAAGCAAATAGATACCAAGTTGAAGAATTTCATGGCCTTCTATCCATAGACTGATAGTCAGACAAAAATGGTGAATCATCAGGGCCTATAGAGTTCCATAGATCACAGTCCATTTCAAGTATGCATCAAGAATCAAATCAAAGTATGACTGCCACACTTGATGAAAAATATTGATGTAATGGGGATGATTCCTTCTCAAGGAGGGAGGAATGATCCAAGCAATAATTTAGGTGACGGGTCCACCCCAATTGATGATGGAACTTCTGGGAGCCATAACTTTTGCATCATATCTCCAATTAACTCATCATTTAAACCATTGGAAAGTTAAGAATGAGGACAATGTAGTGAGATGTAATGAATATTTGATTGATGGATTTTGACCCCTAAAAACCTAATGGAAGTGCCCCAAATTTCAATTTTAGTAGTGTAGTCTAAAAATAGTAAGTTTTTAAAAATAGTAATTTCTCAAATTTTGTATTGTTATAAATCATGGAAGTCGAATCGCTTAATCTCCCTTAAGATTGGTGACATTCCACATAATCCTCACACCTCCAAAAATATGTGTAAATGAAGATGTAACCTAAAATGGAAATTAGACATCTCTTCTTAGAGATAGGCATATATTTGGGTCTACAAATTTGATTAATAAAACATCTCTTCTCAGAGATAGCATTATTTAAATTGTGTTATTATTTATTGAATTATATTTCAACCAAATATTTTGAGTTTTGGATCAGTGGTATCATAGTGGTTTGTCTTTAGAGTGTATGATCCTAAGGATGAGGTCAGATTATAGAAAGCTTGGGTGGAAAATAGAACCAACGGACTATCCACCTATTCACTCCAAATGACTTCAAATGGCAAACAACACTGAAACATCTGATCCTTTCAAGGGAATGGTGAATGAATCCCTCCAACATTAGCAAATGAAGATGCTACAAAAATTTTCTCAAATTCTCCAACAAATCTTGATGGGAAATTTTGGCTCCTCATTTGCACGTCCACATCCTTTTAGTGACCCAGCACCCTTCAAGGTTTAGGTGAATTTTGATATCCCTACATTTGAAGGAAAAATCGATGTTGATGCATTATAAAATTGGTTAGATCAATTGTCATCTTATTTTTCTATAAATAAACTCACTGATAAGGAGAATATCGCCTTTACTTTTTTGAAAGCATCATTGCCTATCAAAAATTGGTGGGAAGTGTCCAAAATGAGATTCAATGTAGATGATATTGGCCTTGAGGTAGAACCTACCTGGGATGATTTCATATAAGCTATAAAGAAATAATGCTAGCCCATTAAAGCATCTAATGATCTGTATATAGAGTGGTAACAACTTCACAAAGGTAAGGAACAGTCTATTTAAGATTACACTGACATTTTTCATTCTCTATCTATGAGATTGGGCATCCAAGAAAGTGAGAAACATAACGTTCTCAAATATCATGGTAGACTACAATGGTACATATGGGGAGAAATAGAAATCTTCAATTTGGAAACCATTATTGAGGCATAAAAGTTTGCAGTAAAGATTGAGCAGAAGCATGGAAGAATGAATAAAAAGAGTTAGCCTTCAAAATGGAAAAGTGACAAAGAATGTGAAACATGAGGCCAAAATTGGAATCAAAAGGAAGGAAAGACTGGGAAGTGGTGTGATTATCAAAAATATATAACTCACTCCAAAAAAGAATGTCGAGCCATCAAGTCCCTACTTTTTGTGTCACAATCCTCAACATCTACTACTCTACCTCATACAGATCTTGTATTTGAAGAGGTTAAAGAAGAAATTGTAGATGCTAAGCCTAAAGCCATTGTTGCTTCATCATAGACCCACGAGGAGAGGCTAGATGACAAGGAAATGTTGTTTCACTCTAAGTTATGGGTGAAAGATAAGCCTTTGAATTTCATTCTTGATAGTAAAAGTCAAAAGAATTTAATATCTGCTAATGTTGTGAAAAGCCTAAATCTATCCATGAAGCCTCACCCAAAGCCATACATTATTGGATGGTTGAGTCTAGGGAGGAACCTTCATGTCACCTACCAATGTCTTCTCTCATATGCAATAAAACCTTTCCAAGATGAGGTCTTATGTGATGTGGTCAATCTAGATGTTTGTGATGTACTCTTTGGTCAACCTTTCATGTATGATCGACATGGAATCTATGAATCAATAACTTGAAGGATCACACTCACTCTTGGAACATGGTGCTATAGGCAACCAAAGGTACCACCTTCTACATCTGTCTCTCTAATTAGTCCCAAGAAATTTATTCTCATGGTGGTCAAGCCACAAGAATCTAAAAGGGTCGATGTTACAACCCTGACTACATAAATAACACAAAAATAGAATCAAATACATACCAAGCTAAATAATTTCATGGCCTTCCATCCACAGACTGATTGTTAGATAGAAATGGTGAACAATCAGGCCATGCACAGTTCCATAAATCATAGTCCATTCCAAGTATGCATCGAGAATCAAATCAAAGTAAAACTACCACACTTGATGAAATCACAGTCCATTCCAAGTAGCTAAAATCATAGCTAAAGAACCAAAAATAGTAGAGCTACATGTTATAGGAGGAGATGAGTACCATGTTTTCTATGTTGCACAAAGAAGGCAATGGGTCCAAGGACCATCTTATCCAAGTGTGGGAAAAAATACACCTTTTGAAAATTTCACCTCCTTTAATTCATAATTTATAAATACTATTCCCAATTAGACTACTCCATGGATGAATGTCCCACCTTCTAATTCCAACTGGTAGTCACCTCAGACAAGCTACCCCATCACCTCCTAATATCCTCCAAAAAATGTATTCCCACCTTGGATATAATTTTTGAAACCACTCCAAGGACCACCATTCATAAACCAGTGGCAACAACTTTGGAGACCCAATCAGCCCTGAGGAAACCATCAGGGAGGATTTCCTCCATAGCAACAACAATAACCTCTTGCTCTTATGCCCAATACATAAGCTGCACCCAAGCCTAATCATCTCCCTGCCCAACCTCTATAGAATCCTATAAATAATTTGATATAACTAACATTCAGTACTAAACATGTCTAGTACCTAGCATACATGGTGAACATCAATGAAGTTCACCTATGTTCAGGAAAAAATCTACCACCCCCAGTCCCACCCATAATAATGGAGTTATATTAAGAAACTCCAAAAGATCATGCTAACCCACCTTTACCACCATAATAACTCTTTGAATTAGAAAATAAAGCTATTGATGAAATAACCCTACCATTTCTAGGATGTCTTACCCTTCAACACCATGTAATTGAGTTTGAATTTGATTTCATAGGATAGCTCAAAAATCTGTGTTAAAATTTCTCTCTTCTAGGACATCAAGGATGTGACCATATATTCCAAAGCTATTTGAGACTTATATTTATGTAAACCTAAAAGGAAGAAGAAGTATTCCAATATATTGTATGTGATTGGCTAGCTAGCATACATTATGATGGAAAACACCCTACCATAGAAATATTTAGATCCAAGATGCCCAATAGTAGCAATCCAAATCCATGACCAGTAACTATCTAGTACATTGATAGACTTAGGGGATGTAATAAATGTAATGAAAAATAAAATAATGAAAAAACTACAGTTGAATAATATTCATCCCACATCTACAATGTTTTAATGGATGATAGGTCTACAATCAGACTAGGAGTCATTTAAAATCTTGTCATTATTATATATTCTTGGGAGTATCCTGTAGATTTCATTATGATATAACCAAAGTCTAATTTGGGTGGATACCCTCTTATCTTAGAATGACCTTGGCTTACCACAACTAATACCCTCATCAGCTATAGATTAGGTAACATGTTGATATCCAATGGAAACCACACTAAGAAGTCGGTTCTCTATCTTCCAGCATAACTAGCCTTGACACCAGAGCATACATTATGGGATGAATAAGATGAGATGGACCAACCTCTCATGATTTTTGTATTCACCATAGACCATACATGCACCTTGGATGATTAAGAGGAAGATACAATTCTCTCCAATATTCTCCAGAATAATTACAAAACTCATTATGTAGATCTCAAGCACCAGTAATGTGTTGAGTGGCCATTTTCTAGCCTCTAAGAAGAAGATAATTCTAATTCATCTATATAGTAAATATTCCACTAACTGTTGCCTCATAGCTTAAACCAAACTAGATCAATTAGTAATACATAAATGATGAAATCATTCTCACAACAAATTAAAATCTCTCCAGAAAAAACATTGCTTATTAATAACAAGTTGGAGTCAAACGAAGAAAAGTGCCTAATTAGCATGTTACATGCAAACCAACATGATTTTGCATGATTTATGAGGATATGCAAGGAATCAGTCTATAAATATGCACATATCATATCTATATCAAAGAAGAGTTCCAACCAATCAGACAACTACAATGTAAGATGAATCTAGCTCTTAGAGAAATAGTCAAAGTAGAATTGTGGAAACTCTTGACCACTAGATTTATATATCCCATCTCAGATAGTGAATGAGTTTCACCATTGGTAATTGTAAAAAATAAAAATAGAGAATGGAATGTATGTATAGATTATAGAAAACTTAATACAACAACCAGAAAGTATCACTTTCCTCTACCTTTTATTGATCAGGTGTTAGACACTCTAACAAGAAATAAATATTTTGCCTTTCTGGATGGCTTTAGTGGTTACAACCAGATTAGAATTACTTCTAAGGATTAGGATAAAACCACCTTCACTTGTCCCTAGGGTACTTATGCTTATGTTTTATTACCTTTTGGGATGTGTAATTCTCCTACACCATTCTATAGGGTTGTCTTAAATATCTTTTTAGATATGACCAATGAATGTGTAAAAATCTATATAGATGACTTCACTATTTATGGAAAAACATATGATGAGTGCTTGAAGAACTTGGAGAAAGTGTTGAAAGATTATTAGGAGTACCATTTGTCTTTAAGCCACAACAAATATTACATCATTATTATAGAAGCCATTATCTTAGGCCACTATGTATCTACTAAAGGAATTAACGTTGACCTTGAAAAAATCAACGTCATAGAAAACCTATCTATTCCTCAGAAATATAAAGATGTCAGGAGTTTTTAAGATTCGTTGACTATTACAAGAGATTTATCAACAATTTCAGCAAAGTAGTAGCACCATTGGTCAATATCTTGACTAAAGATATTGAATTCATATGGATTCTTACCTGTGATACAACCTTCAAACAATTGAAGGAATTATTGAACACAATATCTATTCTGCATGGTCCTGATTGGAAGCTTCCCTTCCATATTCACACAAACACTTTAGATACTACCTTAGTAGCTATGCTAGGCTAAAAATAGGAAGCACTCAATTATGCCATATATTTTTTAAGAACCTATAGGTAGAAGAATTAAATTACATGGTCACTAAAAAAGAGTTCTTGGCAATAATCTACGTTATCAAAAAGTTCCATCACTATATAATAGGGTATCAAGTCTTTGTTCATACAGACCATGTAGCCATTAGGTACCTTATGAACAAACCAACTATCCTAGACAAAGTGATAAAATAATTACTCTTATTACAAGAATTTGATCTAATTATTGTAGATAATTTTGGTAAGGAAAATGTCATGGCTGACTTATTATCACGAATACAATTCCCTCAAGAAGATACAATTTTGGATGACTCATTTCTAGATGAGCACCTGTTCTCCCTGACCCTTACCACACCTTAGTATGCTGATATTAATAACTACCTTTTAACAAGCTTACTTCTAAAACACTTCTTCCCTAAACAAAAAAGAGCTTTGATTCAGAAAATTGGTTGGTATTCATGGTTATCTAAATTCTTTTTCTATATTGCGGTTGACTCTATCATCAAAAGATGTCTCAGAGAAGATGAAGTTCCAGATATCTTCAAAGTTTTCCATGATGAACCCTATGGAGGGTGCTTTGCATGCAAGTGTATAGCAATAAAAATATTGAATAAAAGATACTATTGGCCCTCACTCCATAAATATGTAATAAGATATACTACTCATTGTGATAGATATCAACATATGGGGAGACCCATACATTTAGATGAGATGCCTTTACAGCCTCAAATGGTGCTTGAACCATTTGAAAAATAATACGTAGAATTTGTAGGACCTTTTAATCTAAAATCCAACAATAAAGAGTACATCCTTATATGTACTAACTATATCACTAAATAGGTAGAAGTAAAGGCTCTTACACGTGCTAGGGATGAGAAGGTGGTAGCTTTCCTCTATGAATAAATATTCACAAGATATGGTGTGCCATGAGAAATAATCATTGATCAAGGAACCCAATTCATTGCTATTTTAATTACTGTCTTGATCCAAAAATATGAGGTTAGTCATAATAAATCAACTCCATATCATCCACAGTCCAATGGACATTTGGAAGTCACCAACAGGGAGTTCGAAAAATATTTTGACTAAGACTGTTAATATGTCACATAAGGATTGGGAGGCTAGAATTTCTGAAGCTATTTGGGTTTACAATTTTACGTGGAAGACCACTAAAATATTCACCCCATATGATTTGGTCTATGAGAAGAAACCTATCTTGCCAATTGAATTTGAGCATAAGACCTTACAGACAACACTAAAACTTGGGATGGATATATTTGAAGCATATAAATAAAGGTTTATGCAACTAAATTCCTTAGATGAATATATATAGTAGGCATTATAAAACACATAACTTGTACAATAGTAGTGGATTAGATGGCATGATAGGTACATTAAGACCAAAAAATTCAATATAGGAGATTGGGCCCTTCTTTTTGATTCAAAATACAAGGATCACAAGGGCAAACTCTAGACCAGATGGCTTGGTCCATTTGAGATTGAAAATGTTTATGACAATGGAGTAGTGAAACTCTAAACTATTATTCTGGTGAGATTTTATCTATTAGTCAATGGTTATAGACTAAAGTTGTATAAAAATCCACTCGCTCAGGAGGAGTTTACCAAGCACATATGCAAGCAATTATAAAATGGATATAATGATGTACTAGATCAGCATGATGTCTCACCAGATAAAGAGAGAATCCTCTAACACATAGATGAAAAAGGAGATGAGGACATCCTAGCCCTCCTCTAGCATGAAGGATGAGACCTTCACATGGTCCTTGACTAGTCAACCTCATAACTAACTTGAAAAGGACCTAGAATAAACATTCTACTATAGGCAGTAGTTAGAGTGAAAAAATCAACAATGAAAACCCTTTTTGGGCATTGTTGGTAGTTTTGAGGTAGAAAAATAGCTTTTTGTCTACCCAAAACTATAAAATAGGCCTAAATATAAAACCAACTTGATGGCTATTTATAGGTAAAAACCAAAAAGGAAAATAAAAAATCATTATGAGCAAAACTATTCATCTTCCTCTAATTGCCATGGGCTATTTTGTAGTTATTAAAGGCACCTCCCTCACCATTTCTATAGGCACCTTTTTCAACATATGTATCTCATCAGTTACTACAAGCTATTTTGTAACTACTATGGGCACCTTCCCCACAATTGGGCACCACTTTACAATTTCTACAAGCTTCACCTATAGTTGTTATAGGTACATCTTAACACCTATATACACCTCTCTAGTGCATGCAAGTTAGTTATTCACAAACTCTAAGCTATGGATTTGGTTATGGACTTTTGAGCAATACATGGATGACACCAGACAAGCTAGAGGAGTGAAGGAAGATTAGAGGAAAAAAGTTAAAACTTTTCTAAGGAATACTCCTAAATAACAAGGTAAGAGCCATAACAAAGGCAACACTTCATATATTTATTTGGAGTGTTTAAAACTATAATTTATGGCTAAAGGGACACACATGAACCACTTTTATCTTCTTGTCATTTCATGGAGATGATTTCACTATGTCAAACAATGAAATCTAGGTTTTTTGGAACATAGTTCCCAAGTTTGAAAACCCTACTGGTTGTTAAAGGAAAAGTTCACTAGGCATAGAATCCATAGAGAGTAAGACAACACAAAGACACATCACCAACAAGCTCATGCAGAGGAAGATCACAAAGCTAAAAAACTCTCATCTACCCTCTTCCATGTTTATACAACACCTAATTTGGATAACATAAAGATCTATAGTGACCACCTTGTGGTTGGAGGACAATAATTTATCATCCCACTACAAGACCCCTACTCCAATTCCATGTAGGCTATCATGATTGCATACAGGCTACTAAGGGCATCATGGAAGGATAACATCTTGTGATCTCATGATTACTCAAGGGGCCCACTTTAGTCAATATATAACTACTAGGATAATCATTGAATTTTGACAAACACTCACATGCAAATTTCCTCTGTGTAACCCTAGGCAAACCATTAAAAAGGTATGATGTATCTTTTGGTTAATATAAAAGCATTTGTTATTCTTAATATAACATGTATTATATTAAAAATCATATTTAATCATTAACAAATCATTCATTAAGTCTTGTCTCTACTCACACTCAAACCCTCATCATGACCCCATCCTCTCTCTTTTCATCCTACTCATTCTATGTCACTTGGGGACAAATGACACCTCATTTTAGAGGGGGAGAATTCTATAAGCAATCAATCAAACACACTCTAAGATAGTCCATACATATGGATTAAAACCCATTATGACACCATATAATCAATAGGGGAAAAAATCACTTTTATTATTTTCACTTGTGATTCCAACCCATTCAAACAAAGCTAAAGTATGACATTTCCTATAACCTACAATCTGTAACCATTAACCACCATTATTGAAAAAATCTACTTTGCTACAGGTAGAAATCTAGAAACTAAATCGAGTGTGTTGATAATTATTTATTGAAAAGGTCATCAGAAAGCTAAACCTAGCCAGAATGGGAGGGTTAGTTTTGAGACAAGAACCCACATATCACATGAAACTTCAAAGAGACCTAGCCAGCTAGGCTATCTTCAATAGAGCTAGATGGACCACTTATTTCAAGAAATTACAACTTTTCTTATAACCTATTTCTAGGGAATTTACCGGCTCCTCTATAGGAGAGTAAGTTATTTTATATGGCATTACATTTATAATCACTAAAGAACTGGTAAGCTAGGTAATTGGGCTACTAAGTATAGGAGAAAACTGGGAGGACAAACCCATGGTCAAGAAATTAGATAGCAGTTCTAACAAGAAGATGAAAGCCTAATGATGAATAAAGGTGGTGTGGAGAGACTTAGCCTACTCACAGTTTGAAGGGAAGTAACCTCATACATCATCAGATATATGACTTGTGAAGGAAGGTACTCCTTGATTTATACTCTCCAATTTAAGTTTTTGAATCACTTAAGGCATGATATGACCATTAATGTTCCAACCCACCTATAGAACATTCTAAAAAAGATGTCCAAAGAATACTAGAAGGGGGTTGAGAAAGCCATTTCTCATCATTGCCTAATATGGTTGATTGGTAAACATGGAATGAACATTGTTAGACTTGACCTCAACTGAGAACAATTTATAACCTTAGAGACTAGAAAAACTCAATAATAAGAGGGAAATAGTGAGGAGGAATCTCCTAAAGAGCAGGCCTAGTAGACTACACAATAAGGTACTATGGGAACTAGTGCTACTAGACAACCCATAGCCATTAAAGGTTCATCTGAAACTACTATGGATAGAAGAAGGAGAAGGAAACTAGTCCTACCTCTTTTCGACATAGAGAAGGAAACTACACCCACATAAACTCAATAGAATATTCCTTTTCCCAATTTTCCAACTGTCTCCTCACTAAGGATTGATTCTTCCACCATGGCTCCTTCAAGGGAAGAGGAAGTTCTTCCATCAAATTATACACAAGAAGAATAGGTTCCGATAGCCATCCCTCCTAAAAAGAAGAAAATTGAAGAAAAGAAACCCTCTATATCAAGAATAAAGAGACCTCCTAGGAGATCTCAAATAATTAAGAAACAAAAGATAACCCTAAACACCTCACCCATAGACATTAGTGAGGATGAAAAGGAAAATAAAGAGCCCATGATTCAAAATACTTTTGATGGGTTTGAGATTGCATAATGGTCTACTAAAGAAGAATCATCCAAAGAAGAAGTACAATCACATAAGCCACTCCAATTCACTGAGGAAGACATGGATCTCCTCAAAAACATTGGGTATATAGAAGAAGAGCTGAGAATGATAGACCAACCTATATAATAAGAAGAATTGATTGAATAAAAGACTATGGAAGAAGAAGCAGAAAAATAAGTAATTGCTCGTGACCAAGAATTTCAATGCTTGGAACAAGCCATGAAATAAATATATAGGCTGAGGAACATTATAATAGAGTTGAAAGGAAAGAGAGCCTTGGAAACACTTTTGGGGGTAACAGAATTTATAGAACCATCTATGTAAAAATAAAGGTTATTGGAGGAACCTGTAGCAACTTCCTTTGAAGTGCCTATAACAAATTCATCTACCTTGCCCATGGATAGAATTAGTGTACCCTTGGAGGCACTTGCAAAAGATAATGCTCTAGCTTTGGTACCTTTCTATAATATATTATCTCCTCCATTAACAACTACAAAATAACCTACAACAGAGGAAGTAATTGATGTGGATCTTTCAACTGCTAGGCTAGTAGAAACATATAACCTCTTGAATTTTCTTGAATAAAAATTATGTGATGATGAAACTTACCACAAGGATTTGGTACAAATATTTAATGTATATGTTCAAACAAAAGAGTAGTAAGATAACTTAAAAGAAAGCCTAGAAAAGGCTGAAACTAGGATCAATTATTTGAAAGAAAACATTACTAAAATGCATAAAATCACTAAATTGTTAATGGAGTGTAGATCACCTTCTATGGTGTATTTTGTCTACTTAAAATAAATATGACTTAAATTCAAAGATGATAAGATCTATAATGATCAGTCCTACATGGTTTGTGACCCCAAATATTTATTTGAAGTCTATAGACATGATGACCCTGATCTCTAAGTATAATCAAGTGAGTTTTACATACACTAGTATGTTTCACCCATGATATAAATTAGAATCAAAATATATACTTGGAGGATGTCTAACTAAATACATTTACTTCATATGCCCTTAATGAAATAGGAAGAAAGAAACATGTGGAGTATCAAGAAAAAGAAAAAGTAGCTACCCTAATGATTAAGGGTGAATCAAACAATCTAGAAGATTTAATAGATGAATGGATCTTCTACATGAACTCATATACTCTACAAGCATGGGTCACAAGGAAACAAGTAGAGGTTCAAAATCACTACTTGAGTCTTATGGAGGGAGATGGAAATAATTTTTCTGTTTCTTATTCTCATAGATGGTAGAAATCTCTAATGCTTTGAAAAGAAAGGAACCTTATTCCCCTCAAAACCATAGGGAGGCCATACACATGGTATATATGTATATTGATCTTGTTAAGAGGATAAAGATAAAATAGTTGGGATTGATGTTTTAACATCCTATGTTTTAGTTCCCGATTCTTGATTAAGAGGGAAAGGTCCCATCTAATAGAGAGGTAGAGAAGAAAATATGTAAGAATATTGATGATGCTAAAGGTTTCTATATCTTTAAAGGGATGGGCTACACTGAGCTCCCAGATTTTATAAAATTTTATGGTTTCAAAATGCAATCAAGGCTTGTTTGAGGTTGAGCAAGAGGTTAAGTAGGGTGGTGTGATGAGGTCACCAATTGCTTTATTTTATAGCCTCATCCATACCTAGTGTGTGTGTGTGTGTGTGTGTGTATATATATATATATATATATATATATATATATATATCCACATAACCATCCATGACTCATGTAAGTGAATGATTAAATTTATGATTTTATGTGTGCATTGATATATGCATGTTATGTTATGAATTAATGATGCTTTTTATTTGATTAGATTATACTTGTTTAACCTTATTTAACAAACATCTTAAGGGTAACATAAGACTAAAAGAAACTTTTTTGGGCAGAACACTTATAGAGAAGCCCATGGCAAAAAGGGCTTCCACCTCTAGGTTGTCTATAGAAACTACTGACTCCTACCTCTAGGTTACACATAGAAACTAATAGCTCTTACCTATAAGTTTCCCATAACAACTATTGGTTTCCACCTATAGTGTACCCATAACAATTTTTGGTTTCCACCTACCAGGTGCCCATAGTAACTACTAGCTTCCACCTACAGGTTGCCCATAGAAACTATATGATTTCATATATAAGAAGCCATAGCCACTATGTATAACATAACTATTATTGTGATAAGATGTGATTATCTCTTAAGGACACATCTAACTATCTTAGGAACCAAGTGGATGATTTGACAGGATCTTCCATAGCTGTTGTACATACTCCTCACATGAAAAGAACCTTGGATGTGCTACCAAAGATGAGTAATACAAGGACAATGGAAAGGAGACAAAAATAAGTAAAATAACAAAAATATATATATTGTCCTTAACCCAATCAGGCCTAAAATAAGTAACTTTAGTTACTAACCTCCTGAAGGTTGATTGGGGTAGTTCCAAAATTATTTTTACCTTTCCTAGTTTAGTGTTCTTGGTTGGAGCTAATAAACTACCTTATGTATTTAATGATGAAACCTATATTAGATTAATATTAGATAATAACAAAGTAGTAGAAATGTAGAGGTCATTGCATTCTGAATATTATAATCTTTTGTAGAAATATTTAATTACTACAGATCTGAGTAATGAGAAGTTTGATTATGTAAGAAGCTTTTGTAAAGTCTCTCAGAGAAGGATTAGAACTTAGTTCTAAACGAGAAAGGGCCCCCTTAGAAGGAGTTTCAGTGAAGATCTTGACCCTCTTTAGTTTAAGTGTGTTGTGTAAGTTAATTTCATTATTAGTTTGATTATATAAAGTGTGATGCATGTGTTATTCATAAGTGTGAATTATTTTTCTATTTTTATTATAATAATTTCATAGTATAACTATATGGTGAATTTATTATAATTTCATTGTGCTGCCATTAGTAAGCAAGATAATCTATGGATCAATAATGCATATATAATGATGACATCCTTGAAAATCCTATATATCCTAGGTTGATAATTAATGTTAATCAGACTCAAGAATCTAGTATTAACTGGGTTATAAGTTTGTACAATAGTTAGGACCCCCTCATCTAGAAAAAACCTTAGCCCCTAACTTTCTCTCTCTTAGCCATACCATCTATGTGAAAATTTCCTTCTAGAGCTTACCAATCAAGTGATGAAGAGAAGGAAGTACATTCTTTACTCCTGAGACCTAGACCTATAATCCAAACATGTATTTAGCCTATAGAATCTAAAAGGACACTTCTATAAGATTTCTTACTTGAAAATGAGCTCACAAGTTTGTACAAATGCCTAAACCTTCCTCTTTAAGCATTGAAATTTCAGATTTTGACCTACTCACATATATGGTAGTTATGTAAATAATCTAAGGACCTTGGAAATAGTGATTATATGGATAATTCTATTTGGTGGGATTTGGCATATATGGAAATTAGTAAAAGTCATCTTTTTCTTGATAAAACATTACCTTAATGTCCACAAAATAAGCTTAACCTTTCCAAATATTCATGAAATGTTATTATAAGGTGATGAAGGGTAAATATGACTTGAATAATTAACTAAGGATTCTATGACACCTCTTGACCAAGTTTCATTGCTCTAGGCCATGACTAGACCACTACAAGACCAAAATAAGACATTACCTCAATTTCTCCAAATTTACCCTAAATAATGCTAATAAGGTTTTGAAAAGGCTATTTGAATACCTCTTGAATCATGAAAAATCTATGAAAAGCACTAAAAATACATGACTATAAAGTTTTTGCCTATAAGGGTTGACATTTTGACATTGAGGTCAACATTAGTCAATAAATTGGTGATTCATAGGGATATGTTGCCTACAATGCTAATTAGACCAGTAGCCTTATCCTTTCATTGGGCAATGAAGTCACTTATAGTCAACTTTAGACCATGATAAAATAAACTAATTTGACCTTAAAAAACACAAAATAAGGACAACACACACAAAAAAAGAAAAACAAGCATACAGATGTGCTAGTTATTCACTTAAGGAACACAAAAAATAATAAAGCAACTAACTATGTACGACTAACATGAAAATAACTCCTTACTCTTAGATAAAAATGAGATATCATACTATCTATTTGTCCATGAGGTGTAAAATGGCATGAATCAAGCTAACTCTTGGACCTTTCTCTTATTATCTTCATCCTCTTCTTGATTTTCATTCCTCTTGGGATGCTCTCAAATGAAGAAACAACTGCAAACTAGTCATTTATTAAGATGAAATCATCATATGGCTCAAGATCCTTATCATGATGCCTCTTGTTTCTTATGCCTATCTCAAACATGACTACTTCTTGTTTCATAAGAGTAGCCTCAAACCTAATACCTTAGAGACTCTCACATTGTATTTCAATAATGAAGACAACCTCAAAAATATCTTCAATCTAACCAATAAGATACATAGACTCTTGAAGAGTATCAAATTCATTATAAACTTCCAAATACTTCTACCATAGGTTCTCTTGGTCTATGAAGGCAACAACAACTTTATCCTCTATTATATTTTTCAATCCAATCTCTTATTTATCTTGAAGAATGTCTTCATCATAGATTGATTTGTCATGGACTTGAAAACATATTGACTCACTAGGAACCTTGCATTCTTCATCATCAACCTGATCTTATTCTCTTAGAGGTTCCAAATTCTCAAAACCTTCATATTATTTAAACATGTGTAAATAATTGTACCACATATCCTTTAAATATCCTTGAACCTGCTCATTTTACTCAATAAAATCAGTCCACAATATGTTCTCAAGAGCCTTTTATTTCATATCTTTACTAACTTCTTCATTAGCCAAGGTATAAATCTTAGTACTATCTTCATAAGCAATTGCAACCTCATCAAGACCACTTCTTTCTTCATTTATGAAGACTGATTTATGTTTATCTTCACTAAGAGGATTACTAATGGTGAATTCCTCATCATATACACTTGAATTATCTTCATCATACTCTCTATGAACCTCACTTTAAAATGTAATCTCTTTTTCATTTTCTACCCATAAGACAGGTTCCTCTATGTGAAGGGAGATGGTGGGATGGTGATAGATAGGTTCATGAGTTAGATAGGGAGTATGAGGCATGGTGAATCGATCATGAATGGGTTTGGGAATGGAGGGTTTTTATATTAAATATTGAATATAAATCAAGTTAAATTGGGCTATGATTGCCTCATTATCTTTATCAATTGATTCATTTTTCTCATAGCCTTTTTGAGTCATTTCAACAATTGCACTTGATTCTCAAACTTATCAACTAGGACATCCTTCTCATTTTGAAAACCTTCTTGAATAGACATCCAAGATGAAAAATATAGAGGTTCTTGGGGAGAGGGAAATGGATTTTGAATAGGCTCAAGGATTTATTTGACTTCAATCTCTTGATCTTGGCTCTCTTCAAGTCTTTTCATTTTCAACTCTAACCCTTCAATTTACTTGTCAATACTCTCTTGGAATAACTTTTATTGAAGGGTTAATGACTTCATGAGGATAAGGATAATAATAAGGATGATATGAGATACAATAAGTCTCTTGAGGAGGGATGGGAAGAACTTTCATAGGTTTAGATTCTTCCTTAACTTCAACTCTCCAATCTATGCTTATCTCTCCTTGATTACTCCATGATTTCACCACTTGATTCAGCTTGGAGGCTTGAAAGAATTTTTGGGGATTTCTTGAGGAAAATAAGTAAAATATTTATTCTCAACAATAGGCTTCTCAATAAAAATCTCCTTATTTTAATGTTCTCTTGGATTGATTTCTAGGAAGGAAAAGTTTGAGGAATATATGAAGGATTTGAAGCACTTTTAAGATCACTTGAAATGGTCTCTTGAGGAAGAATGGGTGGCACATGTGAGGGATGAAGTGGTATATATGAAGACACATGGGGATGATAAGATTGAACCTATTATACCTCATGAAATATTATCATATCTTCTATTTTTTTAGTGAGACTGCCATACAACATTTCACTTTAGAGGCTTTGCCAGTTTATCCTCTCAATATGTCCCATTGTTGTTTCATTAGCTGCAATGAGTCTCTCATATCATGAATGATATGACTAATTAAATATTGACAATATTAAATTTTTGTGTTAAGTCATATCATGTACCTATCATAGCCTAAGAGATTTTGATTTGAACTTGAAATGGACTAATTTGAGAAATTTTTATGTTGGCTAGGGACATCTTGAGTTTTAGAAGGTTGATCATATGTAACATCACAGTCATGTAAGGGGAATTTAGTTTTATCATAGGACTGATATTACTCATGAAAAGGTTTATAAATATCATAGTGAGGATGATATGGATCATGATAAGGCTGGTATGGCTCATTATACCATTGGTAAGGATTAAGATAAAGCTGATAGGGAGTTCCATAGGATTGATATGCCTCATCAAATTGCATGAAATTGAACTCTACTTCAAACTTAGAAACAAAAACTCGTAAAGATAATTAATTGAAGATAGAACATACTTTGAACATGTGAATAGGCTTCTAGAACTAGATGATTATGCACAGATTCACCATTGATGTTTTGAATGACTCCAAAGATTGATAGGTAGAAAAACAACAACAATCCTTCCACTACTTTGGACCTTAGTCCTACCAGGTGTGCCAATACTATTATCTATGAAATTTTCACCCATTGGAAGGTATTTCAAGACTTATAAAATTTTAATAACATGGAAACACCTCAAGGTTGTGGGTGACCTATTGGAGAGGTGAATCTCTAGGTTAAAGGGATATCTCCCATTAATGAATCACTTAGGCTCAAACACTAATCTACCACTTGAGATGAAAATGGATAGACACATATTATAATTGGGGTGATGCACCAAATATGATTTCAACACTAAGAAATAACTATAAATTCACTTAAAACATGAGACTAACTTGAACAAGATAATACTCTAAATCTGCCTCTTTATATCAACATTTCTCATGAAGGTTTTGAAGAATGCTTAAGATAGGAGGACTAGTCAAGAGGTCATGAAATGATATAAATGAAAATAAAACTCACTAAACCCTTAACCTCACTTATAAACTTCATAAGACCTAAAAAAAGGATTTCAAACTAAACATGAATGCTAAACAAGGACAAACATGCCAATGAAGCACGACTATCACTTAGCAAGATCAACTAGTCAAACATAAACAATAAAACCAATCAAATGAGAATGTAAAATGAAAATTTTCTAAATTATAAAATTATTTAAAATTGTTATGGATTATCCATACGTAGGTGGAGGATACAATCTCAGCCAAACAAATCTCAATTTATATAAAAAGTGAGAGAAGTAGAGAAGGCTTAGGGGAGAGAGAGAGAAAAGTTCCCAAAAGAGAGTTACAACAATAAAAGAGTTTGAAAATATCTCAATAGGTCTTATAGGACAAGTAATTATCCCCTAAATATGCTCTTATCCTCCAAGTGGCATGGAAGTTTCTTCAAGTTGCTTGACACCTTGATCTCCTCTTAAAAACTGCCCCTTTTTTGGCTTGTGGAATGACAAGTGGCCTTGTTGATGGTTAGGTTATTTTTAAATAATATATTTTTATACTCTTGACACCTTTAATTTTATATCTAAAGGTTCCATTTGACACATCAATTTATTCTCTTGCTAGGTGTCTTGAAATCTCTTTGTCTCACTATGCCAATCTTACATACAAGTGTCAAATATTGAATTCATATTCACCAAGGTAGTATCTCTCCATATATGGAATATTAAAATAATATAAAACCTATGAAAACTCATTTGAATCCATCAAACTACCCCCAAGATCTCATTTTACAACAAGAGGTCTCATTTGGCCTAATTCCTTATAGCCCCAAAAATATGTACCTCCTTATGTATAATAATGAATGTAAGATATTGCGAAAATAAGTACATATTTTAGGATCTAGTATCTACTTAAATCTCCATGCCAATTTTTAAGATCTAACTCTAAGTGTAAGTGTCCTATTTTTGATCTTAGCTCTCCTCAATTAGGCCTTATTAGGCCTCCTTGCCTAGAAGAATAAAATTTGAATCCATAGGTCTCCCACATGTTTTAAACCTAAAAAAAATGTCTAATTAAATTTAATGACATATTTGTGATCCTTCATGTCAAATTTAAGCTCCTAACACCTTGTATGGACCTCCCACATAGCTTGAAACAATCTTCTTTGGCTATTTTCTTCACAGTTATGGCCTGCATGTGACAACCAATTAAATAATAAGGTAATAAATATAGTTAGGAAGGTAATTAAATTAATTTTAAATATTATTAAATTAATCTTGGGTGTTTATAAACACCATCTCCTCAATTGGGCCATTTGGTCCTCTAGGCAGCTCAAAACCAACCTGCAGTCTTAAGGATGATTCATAAAGGATAGAGCCTCTTCCCTTGAAAAAATTCCATATAATTGAATTTTGGAGACCCATTAAAAACCTTAAAAAATAATTTTACATAATTAAAAACTTCGTGGGAGATCTAATTGAAAGTTCATAGCTTCTTAGGTTGGTAGACTACATTCTGTGAGGCCAAGAAGAGTTGCAGTCTAAAAATGGTGTTTTGATGTTTGGTTTTGATTTAAAATGACCCATATATGTCTATAAAACTTACCTTGACATATTATAATGTTAATATTCACTTTTTTCCTCCATTAATCCTTTTAAAACTTCATTTGCCCATACCTAGGGTTCTTAGGTAAACTGCTATTAGTGACCCTAGGTGATTGTGTGAACCTATTTTATCTCTATAGAAGGGTCTAAGTCTCCATGTAATGATTGTATAAACTATTTATCAGCTCTTAATGTTCCTAAAATTTCTTTTATAATCTTAAACAACACCAACCTTCATTACAGAGCATACACATAAGACTATGTATATAGGTGTGCATACTTCATCTTAGGTTATACAAGCCTGAGAAAACCTATAAGATTTGACATAAATTTATTTATTGAATATAATTATTTTATAAGATAAATAACATTAATAAATCATCCTCAAATGAGTTCATTTATCCTAATATTTATATCTCTCTCAACCAAAAGACACCTTCAAGGCAGGCAGGCCTGTGTATTTCATGATTATATATGTAGAGTTTTAGTGAGGTTTGTTTTGTTTACATTCTATGATATTATTAATTTTTTTATTGATTATATTAATTTTATTTAAATTAAATAATCCCCTTTTATATCCACTTGATCTGGACTCCAATTTTTACTTTGTGCACTCTACCCTCTCTTCAGTCTTGAAACCAGCTGCTCTTTCTAGCAAAATTATAGGTGGTCATTAGGATGGTTTGAATGCATTTTAAGATTTTAAGACTCCAATTTAAAATAATTGAACATATAAATGACATATTTATAGTTTTAGAGTTTATAAATCTCTTTGTCACTCTCAAGACCTTGTATTATAACAAACATATACCTTATTTCTCTTGTCTACATAAATATAGTTATAGGTGACTATTTGGTGAGTTTGGAGGTTTGAACTTGTTCTCCACAAACTAGGTCCTCAAAAATTTAGTAATCATAAAAATACATTATATTTTACCTCTCATTATCCTATAGTGTTTATTGACCTTTTATTGTATTTTCAAACTTTACCTTCTTGTCTCCATACACAAACCTTATAGACTCAATCATCTTATCGTTCATTGACTTTCCAAACACGTAGGTGATTTAATTGGCTTGTAACTTCTCTCTTGTCATCATTGAGTCATTTTTATAACCAATTTATTATTGGAATGAAAAACTTAATTTTTTCCAAAAAGAAGACCTAGAGGTTTATAACCTATAGGTCTCTTTTCTTACTTGTATAGACTATTAGAGACAATAAATTTCCTGAGTCTTAAAACTTGGATATTGCATCAATTTTTTGATAACTCCCTATCATATTATAAACAAGCCTATAAACCTCTGACTAAAAATTTTATAACTTACAACTTGTCCATTTTTATGTATGGCTTATGCTTATACAATCAACTCATATGTAAGGTTTATGCATTGAAAGTTGGAGCTCCTAAATTCATTTATGCTTATGATGATGTAATGGATTATATCAAGGTCAAATTAATTATTGTGATTTTATTCTCATATCTCCATTTCCAAAATACTTTCAAAATGAAACCTAGGTCCATGAATATCTACCTATAGGTCTGTAGACATGTGGGTGGATGAAACACATCCAATTCCTTATAGAGAGTGCATCTGATCTTCATGCTCACTACCTTGGGATTCCAACTAATCCAACAGTGATTTATCATGCTATTATTGATCCTCCATTATCATTTGGGTTAAGCTTAGCAATTAGACCTATAAAAGAATATTTATGCACATACCAATCTTTCTAAAGATCAAGCCACAGAGACTGCATACAAGGATCACATTCCAAGGGAGATCACATGAATGTTATGAAAGTGAGAGATCCTCCATTAAATTTGAGGAACTTGTAACTTTTAAAAGTGACAAATAGTCCAAACCAACCAAAAGACACTTGTAGTAAGGTGATATGCTCAAACACTTAAGACACCTTTCTCATTATTGAAGACACAAACCAAGGTTGAATTTCTTAGTGAAACTAAAATCACAAGGACTATGTTACTCTCTAAAAACATCTCACAAATCCATTCTCCTCCATAGAACTCTAAGGTGAAGAAACATAAGCAACATTAGACCCTAATTGAATGGACAAAGCATAGTGACCTTCGTACAATCTTAATTATTGTTCATAAATGAGGGTTCATTAATATATAAACCAATGACACAAATTTTAAGTTACTTAGGAACCCCTCATATAGAAAAAAGCTCAACCCTTGACTTTCTCTCTCTTGGCTGTACCATACATGTGAAAAATGCCTTTTAGGGATGATCAATAGAGTGATGGAGTGAAGGTAGTGATTTTTGAAATCTTGAGACCTATCCCTACAATCAAAAAAATATTTCACTTGTAGAATCTAAAAGGATAATTATATAATGTGTTTTACTTAAAGATGAGCTCACAAGTCTGTACAAGTGCCTAAAACTACCTCTTTAAGCATATAAATTCAAGATTATGACATGTTGATATATATGTTAGTTATGTAACTACTATAATCACCTTTGAAAGAGTTATTTTATGGATTATTCTCTTTGGTGGTCTTTGGCATATATGTAAATTAGTAAAATTCATCTTTTTCCTCATAAAACATTACTTTAAAGTCCACAAAAGAACCTTAATCTTTCCAAACATGCATGAAATTTTATTAAAATTCAATGAAGGGTAGATATGAATTGAATAAGAAAATAAATACCATGTGATATGTCTTAACCAAGTTTCATTTCTTTATGACATGACTAGACCACTACAAGACCAAATGAAGACATTAACTTAATTTCTCCAAATTTACCTTAAACAATGCTAATAATGTTTTGAAAAAGCTATTTAAAGACCTATAAAATCATAAAAAATATATGAACAAGGATAAAAAGATATGAAAAGGAAGGTTTTTCTTATATGGGCTGAAATTTTGACCTTGGGATCAAAAATAGTCAACACTTACTGTATCACTTAAGTTGATCTTTAATATGGGTATTAGAAGTGTTATAAATGGTTTGCTAAGTTGGAGAACTGATAAGTCATTAGTGTTTTCTATTATTAACTCTTGTATGACCATATTAAGCTATTGAAACCTTTATAACCTTCATATTAAATCACTAGTGTGATAGGGACTATTTTGAAAATAATTCGATTATAACTTAGTATTTCATAGTGCATTCTTAGCAAGTTGAGGACCTCATCTTTGGTACTTCACCTCCAGGTTTATTTTTTAGTTTTCATAGTGAATTATTAGTTTAATTTTTTGGTACATCTTTCCCTTTTCCAAGTCAATAAATTAATATATTTGTTAGTGTAGGTGTTATAATTGGGAGCTAGCACAAAATCTAGAGGTTTGATCCACTTAGAGGTCACCTCAAACTAAGGACCAATCCCATTGTATAACTTAATTGAGAGGGATTTAAGACACCCTATCAAGGGTAAAAAATTGAGCTATAAAATTTTTGGCATGCCTGATGGGAAAAAATTAGAAAGAGGTTATCAAAAAGTGATGCTAGTCTTTACAAAATTTCAGTTATAACAACCTTCTTCATACATCATTTAACGACTCCAACAAGTTGTAAACTTTTGGTTTCTGACTATTGAGCCAAATTTCATGCCAAATGTGACTATAATTTCAAAATTTAAAGGTATCCCTTTTTTAATTTATTTAATTACCTTTATATTTATTCAAAAGAAAGAGGTTCACTCATACTCTCTCCTATACCAAGTAACCTAGAACAATGCTTTATATCCCATTCTATCCAAGTCTTCCTAAGGCTGGTAGTATGTTTATAGATCTACCCTTTATTGATTTCAATGGTGGTTATAACTTAAACCTTACATAATATGATGACATACCATTGGTTGTCCTCAAGAGTGTCCCTTATTTTTATGGAGAAATTACTCTTACTCCCATTGAACACATTAGGGACATGGCTAATTTTTGAAAAATCCATAATATAAAACAAGAGAATGTGGCCATTATGTTTTTGGTAATTAGTTTTAAAGGAAAGGATTTATAGTGGTAAATAACCTTATCCTTTAATTTCACTGACTCATGGGATGACTTGGGAGAATAATTGAATAAAAGATTTGAAAATAAGAGTGACCAATTATCTTTGGTCAAGCAATTGACTACCATAAAGAGAGCCCTAGAAGAATTCATGAAAGATTTCAATGTTAAGATAAAAAATACATGGGATAGGATCTCAATTCTTATAATACCAACTCCAAATTATGCATTCATATATTAACTTAAGGATTTAAATAGTGCTATAACGATTATGATTCAATCTATGTGAGGGAATACCTTACAAAATTCATAAAAAAATTTATTAGAGATAAAAATAGTCTGATCCAAGTTATAAAAATTCCTCCAAGGCCCCATATTTCTTTGTTTCCTAAAATATAACCACTTACTCCAACTCTTGCTCCAATTCCTACCATAACGGTCATGAATTGGCTACCCCTAGTCAAACAAGTAAGCCAAATGATGTGGAAGGGCTACATAAGAATATTTCAAATAAATTCATGGGAATAGAGAGGCAACAAAGTTTTTTTAATATGCCTTATAAATATCCACACCAATTTCATCATCCCTATTAATAAAATATGCCACCCTTCCAAGAAATGCTCAAGCACAAGGCCATATCTCACTAATGTTAGAACATACACTAGTTATAACCGAAATGTTGACTCCAATCCAAAATAATCTAATGCAATATCAAGAGTGTCATTCTCAATGGAATCAATTACATGAGCAATCTATAAATCAAGATGGAGTGTTTAATCAAGTTTGAGTGGCAAAATCTAGACAATGCATTTCCTAACACAAGTCAAAATTTCAAATCAGGTTATGGATATTAGAGAGTAAGTTTAGTCAAGTGATACACTTATAAAGTTTTAAGAAGAGGAATATTATGCAATGAATCAAGTGGGTAGCTCAAGTAGGTTGACAGATAGCTCTATTGTAGTCAACACTAGGTATAAAAGGAGGGTTATTGAGGAAACACAAGAGAGTGGAAAAGTTTTAGCTAAAATTCACTCTATGATTCAAGGGATAAGAGATCCTAATGTAGATTCTAAGGATAAAGAATCTCAAATAAAGAATAATGAGAAATTTACCTTTATACACTAAAACAATCAAGAGCAACGTGATGTCTTAACTCTTAGAGGATAGCCAAATATTGGTTCTTCTTCTCTCAACATAGTAGATCAAATAAAAATGATTCATGTAAGTATGCCTATGTGGGACACCTTTTATATTCCTAGGAAAATTGATATGCTTCAAGAGGAGTTATTTAAGCTCAAATAATCATCAAGATCAAAAAAAGGGGTACTATTTTGTTCACAAATACATCCAAGCCTAGCGAGTCACAACAAGGTAAAGTGTACAATCCTCCTGCCTTTAATATTTCAATGATCATTGGTGATTTTTCGGTGCATAATTGTATGATAGATAGTGGGGATAAAATATCATTCATGCCAAATCAAATATTAGATAAGATAGGGCTCAAATATGAGCCTAATACTTAAGGAGTGTTACAAATAGATAGTTTATCCACTAAGACAATTGGTGTTATAAAGGGTTTGAATTTAACTCTTCATGCCTATCCTAATTTATCCATTATATAAGATGTGTTATTGTTGACTTTCCACCATAATTTTTTGTTTGCTTGCTAAGGGAATTCACTACAAATATTGGTGGTTATTTTTCATCAAATTGGTCCTACATGGATTTGAGGATAAGATATGACATAAAAGTTACCATAAAATCATAGCCTATCTCAAGGTTTCACGTAGAGGCATACAAATCAAATGTCACCAATGTTAATTATAATATCATTGATGAGGAGGATCACCTAAGTGACCAAGATCCAATTGTTTCTCTTGAAGACATTTTAGATATCTTATTCGATGAATGGGGGGCATAAAATCATGAGTTTGACCCATATAGAGGTGTTAAATATGATGGTCTTGGTGTATATTATTCACATGAAGAATGTGCATCCATACACTCTCTTTCTTAACCTAATGATGATATTAATTGTTTGCAGAATTTGTTTTTTGATGGCTCAAGAATAAATAATAGAGTAGGGGTTGGTATTTTGCTTGTTTCTCCATCAAATGAAAGGTAATATTATGCCATTATATTTCAGTTTAGTTCTACTTTCAATGTAGATGAATATGAATCTTTTATACATTAAATTCAATGGGAAATAAATAAAATATTAAAGTAAGTACAATCCATTGGAGATAGTGAACTAGTTGTCCACCAAGTAAGAGGTAAGAGTGTTGCCAAAAACACATTGTTGAAATCCTATAAGCATAGAGTATGGGACCTTATTAAATATTTTGAATATTTTAACATCTAATCAATCCTAAGGGAAGATAACCAACATGTTGATAGTTTGGCATCAATTGGATCACAATTTGACATTCCCAATGATGTTAAGAATTCAAAAACTCAGATAGACATCATGTTAGTTTTAAGGCATTCAATACCAAACAATGATGTCAATTGGCAAGTGTTTGAAAGTGAAAAACAAATATCATGTTTTCTACAACAAGAGGATGAGTTTTATTTCAAAAAATAGGATAATTTTCAACAATAATATGGGGACCAAATTATGTAATTAAGGTATAATAAGCTCCCTAAATAGATGATTACTCTTGAGAATATACTATGTGAAAGTGATCAAATAAGGAGAGATAAAAAAAGGCATGTACTCAAAAGAGTAACATCATGATAAAGTGTCTATATTCAAATATAAAATCCTAAATCTTTGAAAGGTATGTACTCTAGTTGAGAAGACTGCATTTATTGAATTATGTAGATAATTTTTTGATGTCTTTGCTTGGGAGTATATTTACCTCAAGGGGTTTGACCACTCATTGTCTCAACACAATATATAAATTCATCCCAATTATAAGACTATAAAGCAAAGGCAAAGTCACATAAATCCTAAATTGGATGTGCTAATAAGAAAATAAATCATCAAGTTGATAGAGTAAGGAATTATATTTCCTATCAAACACTCTTCATGGGTTGCCAACTTAGTTCCTATGAGAAAGAAGAGTGGTGAGATTAGGGTATGTGTAGATTTTAGAGACTTGAATATGGTATCATTTAAACATAAAAATAATCTATGATAAATGGATAAAATATTTTAATTAGTGGAAGGTTAGTAACATTTATCATTTTTGGATGGCCATTTAGGTTACAACCAAGTGTCTGAAAAAGAAAAAGATTAATATAAGATAACCCTAACTACTAAATGGGGCACATATGCGTAAAAGGGAATGCCATTTGGGCTGTCACATGTAATTTACACATTCAAAATGGCCATGGATATGTATTTCAAAGGTTTGAGCAATAAGATGGTATTAATATACCTTGATGACATAATCATTTTCTCTAAAGATGCTAGTGACCACTTGAATAATCTAAGGATAATATTTGAATGGTGCAGGAAATATGGGGTTTATCTCAAGCCCAAGAAGTGTGTTTTTGATGTTCATGAGGGTAAACTACTTGGCCATATTATTTCTAAATATGGGATTACTATAGACACTAATAGGGTGAGAGCCATACTAGCTTTGTCATTACCCAAACATAAGAAAGCTTTGCAAGGTCTTCTTAGGAAGATCATTTTTTTAGAATATACATACCTATATTTGACACTCTTGTGAAACCTATAATTACCATGTTAAAATATCATCAAAAATGTTTTTGGACCAAGTAAGGGAATGCTAATTTTGATGCCGTCAAATAATCTATTACTCAAGAACCCACAATAATCAAACTTGATTTTTATAAGGATTTCTTCTTGAATTCTTTTGCCAATACCAACACCATTTATTCTATGTTAATTCATCATAATAATGAAGGACTTGAACATATTATAGCCTATTTTAGTCAAGTATTATAAGGCTATGCAGAAATGTACACACATGTTGAGAAAAAATTATTAGAATTTATAAGAATCCTTAAAAATTTAGGCATATGGTGTCCAAAAAAAAATACATGTCATGGTAACTCATCCAAGCATAATAAAATTCCTCTTAAATAAAGACTTTAATAAGAAAAGAGATGGATGGATAACTAAGGTGATGAATTATGATGTTAAGATAAATGAAACTAAGTTATTAAGAGGGAGATGACTGTTTAAACACATAACAATAGACCTTCAAGAAGAAAAATATATGGATTTGGAATTTTAAGATGGTCCTAATACAATTACAACTTCATCTTCTTGAGGTTGGACACAAGAAATGGTGAGGTTCCTCAAAACAGGTGAATGCCCTATGGGTCTAGATCAAGGATGAAGGAGATACTTAAGATTGCAATAAATACCTTATGTTATTGTGTAAGGGTTAATTTTTAATAAAGACCTCAATGGAATGTTTTTAAGGTGTGTGTAAACATATTAGGTTGATAGGATCCTATAATAATTCCTTGATGGACCAACTAGAGATCATTTTGTACCTAAAATTACATCTACAAAATAATGAGAGTTGGTTACTATTGGCTTAGCCTTTTCAAGGATCCATATACTTTGGTTAGGATATGTCAAAAGTGTGCACTATTTATAGGCAAACAAATATTTTCAGCCCATCCTCTTAATGCTATTCAGGTTGAACAACCATTCATGCAGTGGGGATTTGACTTCATTAGAATGATCAATTCTCCATCTAGTGGAGGCCAAAAATGAGTGGTTACAAATACTAACTATTTCACAAGGTGGGTAGAATAAATGGACCTCAAAGATTCTAATGAGACTTTAATTCTTTACTTCTATGAGATCTGGTGACAAGGTTTGGGGTGACTGTAACAATAATTTTTGATAATGCCATGGATTTTGGTGTTATAATAACAATGGAATGGGCTCTCCAATATGGTATTTACTTAAGTAATTCTTCTAATTACTACCCCCAAGTAAATGGGCTAACTAAGTCTACTAATAATAGCTTAATCAAAATTATAAATAGGACAATAGAAGATAATCAAAGGATTTGGCACAGTAGATTGAAGACAACCCTATGGGCTAATAGGATCACCCCAAAGATTACAATTAGTTACTCACCCTATATTCTTGTCTATGGGAGAGAAAACAAGATGCCCATTTCACTTGAGTTACCAGATCTTGAGTTGGCACATCATATTGAAAGAATAGAGAATGATCCTATGGATATAATATTGATAGAACTAATGGCCTTGGAGGAAGCAAGAAACCATGATATGCACACTATGGAATGTCACCAACCATAAATGAAAAGAAAATTTGATAAGAGATATATCTCAAGAAAATATTAATATGGAGATATTATTTTGAAGTGGGATGTTGATAGAGACAATCTCGGTAAGAATGCTATGTTTGATGCATTATGGAGTGGACCCTATGGTGTCAATGCTTGCAAAGAACACAATGCCTATTTTTTAATTATGCACTTAAAACCATGATGTTGAGGTTAATTTTGGAACTTTATAAATATTAGAGTAGGTCTTTGTGTTCCCTATGTACTTCAAGCACAAGTGTGTGTCTTATTTTCTTTGAGTTGTATTTACTCTAAGTGTCTTATGACACATGTGTGGTGTGGTGTCTTATCTTCAGTTTTTTCAATTCAGTTAGTTTCAAGGTTGTTTCCAAGTCTAATTCTCAATTTATACGAAGTTAGGTTGCAGTCCTGACTCCATAGCTAAATGAATCTACTAAGCCACTAGTTTAGATTGATAACAAGCATGCATTCCCATGAGGTCACCAATTATGTTAGGTAAATTATGAATACCATAGACCAGTTTATCAAAAAAATTGTCTTGTCAAGCCTTCACTTTGGTTTTCAAACATTAAAATTCTTCATAAGTCATGGTTAGAATTTTTTAAATTACTTTTGACAAGTTTAAGGTAAGTGTCTTCCTAACATTATACTTGTCTAGTCAAAGTGTGTCTTGATCAAGGGGATCAAAGAGGGTCAAGGGTTTAAAAGTCTTTATCATGCCACATAGTTCAATTCAAATTCATTTAATGTACATTTTATCTACAAATATTACAACATAAAAGAGAGTGTTAAATGCCCTTCTAGATTTGGGAAATGTTGGGACATTTTCAAGCATCTGGGTATACCTATAGATGAAATGAACCTCTAGATTTAAAGGGATAGCTCCCTGAATGTATCTCTACAAAACAACCTCTGTCTAAACTAGTTTGATTGAAGGTAAAATAATTATAAATTACATAAATAAAATCTATTCTAAGAATGGTGATGCACCAAGATTATCTTCCACATGAATGCCATACCCTAGTGCACGATACAGTGAAATACATAAACTATTTTCAAGATCTAAAGATTCTAACATAAGTATTTTATTATAGAGGTGAGATGTATGAAATGACACAAGGAAAATTAACTGAAAGAAAACCTATACATTCCAATAATAGTTATACACATGAAAAAATTCAATACACTTAGATGTAGTCTATATGACCTATTAGACCCAAAATTCTTACTTAGGCAGGAAGGACAAAGGACAGAAGGATGAAAACCATCACTTTTTATCACTATATTTCACTTACACACTTAGAAAATTTCTCAAAACTTCAAATAAAAAGACTTGTACCAATGCTTAAAGGCAAAACATGACATCAATTTAGTAGGGCTTTACCATACACTACGTGGGTGTTTTTACACTAGCACAAGGGTTATATATATAGAAAAGAGGAAGTGAGAGGTGGAGGCCTTTGGGAGCCAAAGAGAGGAATCACTTTGTTAGGAGTTTGCATCTCTAACTGCAACTATCTTTTCCAATGATGTTCATTCATGCCATTTGATTGATCCATGTCACCTCCCTTGAACACTCATGGCCTGCTCTCTAAAAGATGCTTCTCCAATGGTTTCCTAGTAGAATCAAGATATGTTGAATAATGGCATCAATGCATTTATTACAATATATTCTACCTATTATAGATTTGTCTTGATGTTAATAGCTTTCCACCAACTTGTTGAGGTGGGCAACGATGTAAGGGAGTGTCATTTTCACTCTGTTGGCCTTATCTTCCTTCATTAATTGGTCATAAAAAATGACTCAGATCCTAATCTAATCAATGGTGGGATCATGCCTATGATCTAATTTGGTGGATACCATATGTGATCCCTTGGATGCTTTGGATCCTCTTGTTTGAATGCCAACAGCTAGTCCTTCATCCTGAAGTTGACGTCTATAATATTATTCACTCTATTGGGACCATTTCATTGGAGGCATTTCCTTCGAGCCTTTCCTTTGGGAATTATTTATGAATAATTTCCCATGGGTAGTTTCTATAAAATAAATAATCTTTTGGGCCCCTTTTGGTTGGCCCCTTTTGATTGATCCATGTCCTTTTGGGCCTTTTGGAATGTCTCTTCAGAAATATTGTTTCAGACAAAATGTCCAAGATAATTCTTTCAAGATTTCTGAAAGTGTCCCTTCAAAATAATTTTTAATGACACTTTTACTAATAATAACCCTTCAACATTCTCATTTCACCTCTCCAAAATCCTAAACATGCCCTTTGACATTCTTTAAATGTCCCTTTAGAAAGGCCAAAAATGACACTTTCTTGAGAAGAGGCCCTTTGAGAAAGTGTGGAGGGAACTTTGCATAGAAAAAGACCCTTCAAAATTTTTACAAATGTCCCTTCACTTGAGAAATGACCCTTTAAAAAGATTTTTTTGAATAAAAATTCTGAAACAATTCCTTAAAAAAAATGTTTAAGCTAATTCCTTTGAAAAATTGCATAGTGTCCCTTCATAAAACTTGAAATGAACCAATTCCTAGAAAGAAAAAACCCTTCAAAAAGATTGTTTTAGACAAAAATTCCAAACAAAATCTTTCATAAATCATATAGATGCTTTTTAGAAACTTGGAATGTGCCCTTCAGAAAATTTGAAAATGTCCTTTCACAATAGAAAAAGACCCTTCAGAAAGATTGTTTTGGATAAAAAGTCTGAAACAATTCCTTCATAAAAGTTGTAGGAAATAATTCTTTTAGAAAAATTTAAGGGACACTTATTTTATAAATATCATAAAGTACCCTTTGAAAAACCTATTTAGGACACTTTCATGAGAAAAAGACCCTTCAACAGAATGAAAATGTTCCTTTGGAAAACTTTAAAATGTCCCTTCACTTTAGAAATGATCCTTCAACATTCCTGAAATGTACCCTTTGGAAAACCTAAAAGGGACCAATTCCTTTAGACTTTTTGTTTTGGACAAAAATTCCAAAAAAATTATTTTGAGATTGGGAAAAAAAATCTAAAGCAAAACCTTGCCAAAAGAAATAACACTTAAGCAAAAAGACTAAAGTAACACTTTCAAAAGACCAAACAAAGGCTTCTAAAGTAAATAACACTTGGTATTTTTTCTATGGGGATGAACCAATAATGATGCTACACTTATCCAAAAGAAAGATGAAAAACTTGGGTGTAAACATTGGCTAACATTCTTAGTGATTCCTAAGGGAGGCATGCTTGTTATGCCTAAGACCAATTGCCTAAATCCTTTCATTGGGCATGAAGTCATGCATATAGGCACCCAAAAATGACTTGAATGGAAATTTGGCCCAAAAACACAAGCTATATTGATTCATACGTGCAAATGGTAAGATGCACACCAAACAAAAGGAAGGAATCACACTTGTCCTATAAAGCACTTAGAGAACACAAAAACAAACCAAAGAAAACACACCTAAACTACTATTTACAATAGACTTACAAGGACTAATAGCATAAATTTAGATGTATCCCATTCATAGGGAAAGGCAATTCTTCTCCATTAATCTTGGTTAGCTAGAAAGAGTTACTCTGCTTGCACTTGCTAATGATATAAGGGCCACTCCACAAAGTTTCAAACTTTGTATGTCTACCTAGTTTTTCTCTATCCTTATTCCATTTCAAAACCAAGTCACCTTCCTTAAACACTCTTGCACTTGCTTTTTCATCAAATGACTTCTTCATGAGTACTTGGTGGTGTTCCATGGTCTTGTGTGCATTGTCTCTTGCTTCTTGTAGCTATATTAGTTCTATCAATCTGACTTCCATTGGAGTATTTTCAAGTGGTTCCAACTACTATGCAAGTTGTAGAGTAAGGAGTTCTTGAGATATGGACAACCTAGCCTCTCTCCCATAAACAATCACAAAGAGAGAATTACCAATTTATCTCTTAGGAGTAATCCTATCTATCCATAAGGCTATCTTCAGCTTGTTATTCCATGCTCTTTGATTGTTCTCCAATGTCCTCTTGCTGATCTTGTTAGTAAATTTAGCCAATCCATTACCTTGAGGGTAATAATTGGATGAGGTACTCAATTAAAATCCATTCCTACTTTCCCAATCAAAAATTTTAGCACTTATGAAAAAAATGCATTATCATAAATGATAATGTGGAGAACTCCAAACCTTGTTATAATGCTCTCATAGAACTCCAAGATAGAATTTTCACTTGCCTCCTTCAATGTAACAACTTCTACCCACCTTGTAAGTAATAAGTAGTATTCAATATACATTTGTGTCCAACACTTGATGGAGGGTTGATCATACCAATGGAATCAAGGCCCCATTGCATGAAAGACTGGTCCACTTGGATAGGATTCAATGGAAGGGCTGCAAGTTTCTATTGTCCTACAAAGAAGGCACATTGAGGACACTTTTTAGCCCAGTGGTAATAGTCCTTAAAAAGACTAGGAATAGTAACTAGCCCTCATTATCTTTGTAACTATTGTCCTAGGAGAGAAATGACCTCCATTTGTACCATTTTGAAACTTTTTTAGTAGCATATCAAAATGATCACTATTAACACACCTCAACAACACACCATTCACATCTTTCCTAAAGAGAACACCATCTAGAAGATAGTGGGGAATGGTCTGCAATCTAAAATACCTCCTTTGAGACTTGTTTAAGCCATTGGGGCACTCACCATTTTGAAGAAAACTAATGATGTCTTGTGTCCAACTTTGAACTTGTATGTGATTAGTTGGTTGGGGTTGAACTTGGTTGATCAAGACTTCCTCCTTTGTTTCTTGTAAATTTGAAGATAAATGCTCACATAATCCTTTTCCTCTTACCAAGTTTGTAACCTTAATATCCACATCATACTCCATCACCTTTGTAATCTACCTAACTTTATTTTCATTAAGGTCTTTGCTTAGGATAAACTCCTTGGTGCTAGGATGAGAAACCATGACATGTATCTTGTTGTTTGAAACCATACATCTAAATTTTTTCAATCCTCTTATCACTGTTAGATATTGATTCTCAAAAAATGTATACTTGACCTCATAATCTTCCAATCCTTGGATGAAGAATGAAATTGTTTTCTCTACCTATTCATCATTCTTTTGCATAAGCATAGTTGATATTTTATCAAGGTTAGAAAAGGTATAGAGTATGAAATTTTTGGAAAAGTTTGGGTTTAAGAGAGTAGGATATTTTTCAATTGCTTGCTTGATTGCCTCAAAACTACTCTTGCCTTCCTTTGTCTAAGAAAAAGCTTTGTTCTTCTTGAGAATGGTTGTGATAGGCTTTAAAATAGTTGAAAATCTTGGAATAAACCTTCTTACAAAGTTTATTTTCCCTAACAAGCTTTGAATTCCTTTCTTGTGTTGAGGTAAAGACAAGCCTAGAATAGCCTCAATCCTCTCAAGGTCAATAGACAAGCCTTATTTTGAAACAATATGAACCAATAGCTTACCTTCATGGACAACAAAGATGCACTTTTTTGGATTAAGGGATATTCCATACTCCCTATACTTCTCAAACACCTACCTTAGATGTTCCATATGATAAGTAGCATCCTTTAAAAAAACTATTATATCATCAAGGTACACAAGAAAAAACTTATTGATCAAACCCTTAAAATCCATTCCCATTACCCTTTGAAATGTAGCTCCAGCATTAGATAAACTAAAAGGAATTTTCATATAAGAAAAGGTCCCCCATTTTGTAGTGAAGGCTGTCTTGAATTGATCCTCTTCATTCACTAGTATTTGATTGGAATTTGAATAACCATCAAGAAGTGAGAAGCATTGAGAACCTGAAACAACTTGAAAAATTTATTCCATAGAAGGTAGTGGATAATGATCCTTAAGAGATACTCTATTAAGGTCTCAAACATCCACACAAAGTTTGATCTCTCCATTCTTCTTTCATATAGGTACAAGATTAGTCACCCAAGTTGAGTGTTTGATAGGAAAGATAATCCTAGACTCAATCAACTTGGTCAACTCTTTCTTCATGAGTTCTTATATGTTGGGATTGATAGCCCTTTGATTCTATCTAACTCGTTTAGCTCCAAGTTTTAACTCAATTTTGTGATGATATAGAATCAAATCAAATCCTTTCAAATATTTATATTCCCAAGTAAAGATGTCATGGAACTTTTTGCATAATTCAATAAAGGCATGCTTCTTAGATAGAGAACATACCTTACCAATTTTTAGGAGTTTGTACTTGTAAATCATGAATCTCTCATAGTTGTCTTATTTCATTGGCATGCTCACTCTTTCTTTCTTATTTTGATCATCTTCGTTGAAAACACTCTTCAAAGTTATCAACCCCTTAGGTATCTTGTTTGTCCTTAGCTGAATAACTTGTTCTTCATATTGATCATGTAGTCTCTTTGGGTTCCTTGAGGAAAATCCTACCTCATTTTTAAGAAGTGTGCAATGTGTTCATGATTTTCAAACACTTTCCATGACACTTCATTATCTAGAATAGAAGGCCTCATATTGAGCTTGAATGAAACTGATCCTTCTCCTTTTCTACATCAACAACTACATCAAATTTTGCTCCTATGAAAGCTAATCTATCAACATGTTTATTTAAATCCCTTGGTATAAGATATATGTTGAAGGCATCAAAGTCACCAAGTAGGTCCCATAACCTATGTTTTAATGATATAAGCAAGGTATTCTTTGTTGCATCTTGATTTATCACTTGATGGATGACCAATTCACTATCTCCATAAACGCATGAGGCCATGAACTAGGTCTTCATATTCTACCAAATTGTAGGTACAACTGAGATGGAATCTATATGAGGAGTATTATTTATTATTTTATGGATAAACTAACATAATTCTAGATCATGAACCTACTTTTATTCTTGATTCATCAAAAAACATTTTGCATATTCCTTTAAGTTTACGGTCTTCATTAGTGAGTGAAGGGATTGAAACATCTTTTTTGTGTATACAATAAACTCCCCAATCAGTTTATTATATGAAATTATATGGATAAAGTCCATCCATTTTAGTGTTATAATTATCAAGGAAAATATTATAAATACCTTCAAGCGGGGAGGATGCTTCACCATCCATAACACCTTCTTCTTCTTTGCAAATTAGACAATTCTAATTTGAACTCATCTCCATGTATGTCTCAATATGAAACCTTGCTAAGGTTTGAGTCTTTATAGTTACCTTAGTTCCATATCTTTTTTTAAAAGATAGAAAATACTAGTTAGTAGAAAGTTACCCTCCTATCTTAGAGGTGAAGCCCCTTGACAAGTAGATAGAAAAATGAGCTGGAAGGTCTACCAACATAACATCTTGTAAAATGGGGAAACTTGGGTAATCATGTAGAAATAATTTCAAACCTATGAATAATCCAAATACCTTGGTTGGAATCCCATCAAGCTACAACACACCTTTGCTATGTGGTTCATACATCAATCCCAACTTATTAGCTACCACTTTAGGCATGACAATGGTACTAGCTCCACAATCTGCAATGCAATTGTGAACCAAATTATCCCTCATAATGAGTGTGAGGTGGAAAGGTGGAAGCTTTTTATATTTGATGGAGGGTTCTAAGACATGATTTATATAAATAGTAAGGGCCACACTATTATGTTTTGAAGTTTTATGGGCTACAAGAATGTTTGCAAGTTGTTCTTGTAAGAGCTCCTTTCGACTAGGCATATGCAAGACTTTCCAAAGAGATATGCTTGTCTTGGTATTCTTAAAAGAATAAAAAATGTTTAGAGGAGAAGTATTCACATTTTCTTGTATTCTTGAAGGTAGTGAGGGAGTTTAAACCTGATGCATTATAGGCTTGAAAACCCTACTTACATTCTAACTTTGTTGAGGAGCATGACTAGTAGTAGGTATCATACTAAGATTCACACTTTGTGGCCTGGAGAGGCATCACTTGGAGTCACATAGCTCTAGGAACATCTCCCAGAGCTCTCTTTTTGTATCTTTTTGTTGGCTGAAATTGATGTACTTTAATTCAACACATAATGATCCTTAGCTTGAAAGTTCATCATACCTACACTTTGGCTTCTACCTTCTCTATGAATATCCCTTTGACTAGGATTCACTTATTTTGATGTTATGTAAGGAGTATTTTCTTCTTGTGCCACCAAATCTTGGCTATCTTCTCAACCAGCATTCATAAATTGACCTTGAGGTTGTCCCCACTGGTCTAAATGATCTCCTCTTTGGACCAAGTTAGCATGCACTAGAATAATAGCCTTTTTGGAAGGAGTGAAATTCAGATTATAGGCATTGGGATGCCAATTAAAAACTTATTGACCTTGTCCCCTTCCTTGGTAGTTGTATTTGGGTGGAGATCTATAACATTTTTGAGGATAGTATTGAGGGTTAGGTGGAGCACCTGAGATCGTAATAAATAGATCTCTTCATCTTTATCCACAACATTATCCATCTTCTTAGGAAAGGTTCTTGGATTGAAATTGGCATTAAGAACTTGTGTTATGCTTGGAGCTTTAACTGAACTATGAGACAACAAAGGCATGGAAAATCTTGGAGGTAGCTTTCTAGCCTATATTAAGCTATTCTTAGCTTCAGTAACTATCTCATATGTGTCTAGCAGAGTGAATCCTCCCATTGAATTTAACATCACCACCACATCAGTATCAATACCCTTGAGATAACTGGGGAATACAAAGCTTAAAGGAGGTCTCATGATAGGTGGAAACCTATGCCATGTCTTTTGAAATATTTCATTAAAATCTCCCATGGATTAATTAGGACCTCTCTTTATCATGTTCAACTGATGGATCAATGAAGTATGGTCACTCTTATTCTCAAATATAGTCACCAACAATTCCCCAAAGCCATCTCAACTTGTAATGCAAACACCTTCCAAAGTCCTATACCAGTCAAGTGTCTTACCTCTTAAAGACATGGAAAACAATCTAATGGCTATGTTGGCTTAGGTGACATTATGGAAGTTAAAAAAACTTGAGATGTCCATAATATGCTCAGATGGGATAGTAGGACCCTCTCCATTGAAACCAGGGAGACTCTTAGTAGCATTGGGAGGAATAGGGTCATAACAGGAAGGTCAATTGGATTTTGGGTGTTAAAGTCTAGGAAAGGTTTCTACCTCTACAATTATATTATTTCCTCTTGATCTTCTATTTATCCAAATTCTTTTTCTTCTCCAAAACCTTCTTGCCAAGGATCTCTAAGCACTAGGAATGGTTCAGAGCATTTTTCTTCAAGAAGAGCTTCAGCTAGAGGAGCTTCATCATAATTCCTATATGACCTAATGAGGACCATGAAGTATAATGTGGTAAACTTTATCTACAACTAGATATTCTCACCTTCTAGAGTAACCAAATGCTGGATTAAGAACATTTATACAACCTTAGGATTGTCAAGACCAACATTCACCTTGACATGTCAATAATTTGTCCCACCAGGCATGATGAAATTGTTGTCTCCAAATCTTGCACCCTAGAAGAGAGTGTTCAATCTTCTTCTAGTTTTGGTCAATGTTGGGACATTTGTAGGCATGTGGGTATACCTATACAGGAAATGAACCTCTAGATTTAAAGGGCTATCTCCATGAATGTATCTCTACAAAATAACCTCTATCTAAACTAGTTTGATTGAAGGGAAAAGAGTTAGAAATTACATAAAAAAAACATGTTCTAAAAATGGTGATGCACCAAGATTATATTCCACATGAATGTCATACCCTAGTGCATGATACAACATAATACATAGACTACTTTCAAGCTCTAAAGATTCTAACACAAGTATTTTAGTATAGAGGTGAGATGTATGAAATGATAAAAGGCAAATTAGCTAAAAGAAAACCTATACATTCCAAGAAAAATTATACACATGCAAAAATTCAATACACTTGGACACACTCCATATGACCTGTTAGACCTAGAACTCTTGTTCAGGAATGAAGGAAAAAGGATAGAATAAAGAAAACCATCAATTTTTGTCACTGTATGTCACTTTCACACTTAGATAATAGCTCATAAATTTAATTAAAAACACTTGTTCCAATTTTTAAAGGCAAAACATGACATCAATTTAGTAGGGTTTCACCATACACTACATGGGTGTTTTTACACTAGCATAAGGGCTATACATATACTAGAGAAGAAGTGAGAGGGGGAGGCCTTTGGGTGCCAAAGAGAGAAATCAATCTATTAGGAGTCTTGATCTCCAGTTACAACCATCTTTGCTAATGATGATCATTCAAGCCATCTGATTGATCCATGCAACCTCCCTTGAATGCTCTTGCCCTGCTCTCTCAAAGATGCTTCTCTAATGGTTGCCCAATAGAATCAAGATATTTTGAATAATGGCATCAATGTGGTTATTACAAGAGAGCCCACTTGTTGTAGATTTTTATTAATGCTAAAAAATTTCCACCATCTTACTGAGGTGTACAATGGCATAGGGGAGAGTCATTTTCACTATGTTGGCCTTGTTTTCCTTCTTTGTTTGTCATAAAAAATGACTTAGATCTTAATATGATCAATGGTGAGATGAGCCCTCTAATATAATTTAGTGGATGTAGAATGTGAGCCCTTATATGTTTGGGATCCTCTTGTTTGAATGCCAATGGCTAGTCCCTCATCTTGAAGTTGATTTCCATATAACCATCACTCTACTGGACCATTTATTTGGAGGCATTTCCTTCAGGCCTTTCCTTTAGGAATTCTTTCTAAATAATTTCCCATGTAAATTTTCTCTGAAAGAAATAACCTTTTGGGCCCCTTTTGGTTGGTACATTTTGATTGATCCATGTCCTTTTGGGCCTTTTGGAGTGTCTCTTCAGAAAGATTATATCAGACGAAATGTCCAAAATAATTCTTTCAGGCTTTCTACAAGTGTCCCTTAAAAAAAAAATTGAAGGGCACTTTTACCGAGAATAACCCTTTGGCATCCTAATTTTGGCTCTCTAAAATCCTAAACATGCCTTTTGGCATTCTTGAAATGTCCCTTTGGAAAGATTGAAAAGGACACTTTCTCGAGAAAAGCCCCTTAGGGAAAGTGTGTTGGAAATATTGTTTTAGAAAAAAGTCCAAAATAATTCCTTCAAAAAAATGTTTAAGCCAATTCCTTTGAAAAAATGCAAAGTGTCCCTTCGAAAACTTGAAGCGGACCAATTCCTTGAAAGAACAAACCCTTCAAAAATATTTTTTTAGACAAAAAGTTTGAAACAAATCCTTTAGAAATCCTGCAGATGCTTTTTGGAAACTTGAAATGTGCCCTTTGAAAAAATTGAAAATGTCCCTTCACAAGAGAAAAAACCCTTCAAAAAGATTGTTTCAGACAAAAAGTTTGAAACAATTCCTTCAGAAAAGTTGTAAGAGACTATTCTTTCAAAAAAATTGTAAGGGACATTTATTTCAAAAATCTCACAAAGTACCCTTTGGAAAACCTATTTAGGACACATTCATGAGAAAAAGACCCTTTGGTAGAATGAAAATGTCTCTTCAGAAAACTTGAAAATGTCCCTTCACTTTTGAAATGATCCTTTGGCATTCCTAAAATTTACCCTTCAGAAAACCTAAAAAATACCAATTCCTTTGAGACTTGGACAAGAAAACCCAAAGAAAAACCTTAACGAATGAAATAACACTTGCAAAAGACCAAACAAAGGCTTTAAAAGGAAATAAAACTTCATATTTTTGCTATAGGGATGGACCAATAAGGATGATACACTTATCCAAAATAAATATGAAAAACTTGGGTGTAAAAATTGGCTACTAGTACCCCATGGTTCATATAAGTGTATTAAATGAAGTCAAAAATCTATTTCTAACATTACAACTCACTTTGAAATGCTTGTTTAATCATTTTCAACATTCAAGAAGGGAATATGATCAGAAAGTGGTAGTATTTTAGAATAAGGGAGTAATTGACACATCATACCACATTTTTATAAGTGTTAGGAAGCACAAAGAACACTTTTTGGTTTAGCTCGGTTAGTTTCTAAGTAGAATATGACATTCATAAAGCCAAAAGGAGATGTTTTAAAGAAGTTTGTATAGGTTGTAGAGTGAATATCACTTCCAAACAATCTTAAAAATTCATCTAGTCTATACAAGTTCAAATCCATGTATTTGAGTAGGTTTGAAACTCAAACAGGGAAAAAAATACTCAACTCTCCCATCACTCTCCTTGGCAGCTCCAGAAGGCACTTTGGTTTTGAGATGGTATAGGTAGGAAACAAAGAGATTTATATGAAATGAATTTGGTGGTTTATGGGGGTAATTATACCATTCATATCCTTGGAATTATATCTTATATTGAGGCCCCCTCATCTATGATCAATCAATAAGAAGTTGAGGCAGTTAAAATTCTCTCCCATTCCTCACAACCAATAGTTTCCTATAGTTTTTGAGCATGAGTGAGATATTGAATGAAATGGATGATTAGAAAATGTAATATATATATTAAATACCATTTAAAACCCTTTTATAGTACTTATTTGGCATATGCAACCCTTAAAAGAAGCAAAACCTTGATTATGAATGAGTTACAAACTTTAATAATAAGTTACAGGCAAGGTTTGATCAGTTCTAAAGATTTTCTCACCCTAAGTGATATTTAAGTAGTTTTAATCAATTACTAATTCCTATTAATAACCACCTTAGGTTATATCTCACCTGGTTTCCATTACTTCAGGTGGTCTTTGAAATTATTCAGGGCAATATGCCTCTAATGAAGAGTGACAATCATGTAAGAAAAGTTTACATATAATAGATAGATTATGGGGTAGCCAACAATGGATTAGACATGTTCTCCTAGTGGGAATTTAAATCCTAAAAATAATGAAGATAACATACATTAGGTATAGGTCATATAGGTTGATCATAAATATACATGAGAGTGTGTTTGAACCTATTTACAATTCAAAATGGTCTCCCCATGCCTATCTATTAGAAATGGGGCTACAATGAACAAAAGATGGATGTCAAAGGGACTCCAAGGAGTAATGAGAATAATAATGGGGTGTTAACCCCTAGTAACATGTTTAAGAGGATAATATTGTCTAATAAATACTATTCCAATGATGCCCAACACTCAAAAGGCTCAAAACATCACCTACATGCCTATGTGTATGAAGGTAAAAACCTAAAAGTTTGAGTTTTTTGAAAATGGGTTTAGATTTTCAAATAGGCCAATAAAGTATATGTTCTTTTAAATATGTAATTATATTAGGGGCATGTTTAAACCATCATAAATGAAGTGGAATGTATAACTATAGGTATGCATACCTATAGGTCCACATTTTTAATCAAAGATCAAAATCTAGTATGAAGGGGAGCATGTGGAGTTGTCAAAGACAATAATTACTTCATAAAAGTGTGAAAGATCATAAAAAATTGGAGACACCCACCTAAAGTGATATAATAACTCATAATGTGGTTGATGGCATTAAAGAGAATAAGAGGTCTAATTCGATCTAATAGGCCTAAATGCTCATACACAAACATGTGTATGAAAGTAGAAGTAAGATTTATGATTGTTATGTTATGGTAAAGGGTTTTTATATAAATTATAAAGAGCATGAATATAACCTTATAGTATTGGCCTAGACCACCAAAGTGCTAGAACTTAGTTAAAGAAGATATATTCCAAAGGTGCAATCAAGAAACTCAAACAATTACCTACAAGACTATCAGAAGATAGAATTAAATAAGGATACTTTTGAGGTGAATGAGAGGTATAATGAATATTTATGGAATTATAAAACCATTAAAAATATTATTAAAAATAATGGATTCTTTGGTGAAAGATGAAAAGACTAAACAAGACTGTCAGGGTTAAATAGGCCAATTTGTTCACAAACCCTCATAAGAAAACAAAGTATGTTTTAAGCTAATTGAGGGGTCAAAATGATTGGATAAATTTAGGACAGATGATAACAACCATTTTGAGTTATTCATAATAGACGAACTACATTTTGAAGGCCTTATGGACTCAAAATCATTGTCTTGATCCCATACATAGTCTTTCATGCCTGAGAGGTCCCTTTGTGAAGCTCAAAACTTCTTGGAAGTAGTGCATGGTGGGAAAAAATTTAGGATGTGATGAAGGAGGTATCCTACTTTAAATATGTTTCATTGGTTCTTTTCTCAATCCTCATAACTTTATGAACAATCATTAAGATTGGAGGTCTATCTAAACCATGTATTTGTCTTATGAAGGAACCCAAGGAGCAATATATTTTACTCAGAGTGGTATGGAGGATTTTAATGGGAGATAAAGATCATATGGGATGTTAGGTATATCTCCCTACTTACATATTTTAGCATTTTTTCTTTGATTAAGTCTTTAGGCTTTATTAACCATCACTAAGATGGTAAGCACCTAAAACTCTTTCTAAACCTCCCTATAAGACCCAATGAGAGGAAAGATGATTTAAATGACTTAAATTAGACTAGTTTGAATTTTAAATGGTTAAAATGATCCTCATATCTTTCATGGGAAGCTGAACAACACACTTTGTGGCATGTGTGAGGGGTACAATGTACATAATAAACCTAAAATCTTAATTAAAGGCCCATTTATGAGTGTACAAGATAGTGGTAAGCTCTCAATTTAGGTAGAGAGGCTTTAAAATATTGGACATAGGTCTTATAAAACCCATACACCATTAAATATATCTTAAGGTGGCATATGAACTATTCAAGTCAAATGTTTGGGCCAAAATGGGTGATTGCACTAATTTGTTGTTCAAGAAGCCTAGATATAGACTTATGGAGCACTTTGAGAGAGATTCCATTCAATGTTTTGAGTTGTATTATGATGTTACATGCATTAAAAAATCATTATTAAGCATTGGAACCTATTAATTTATTGATAAATCACTTTAATTACCTCTCAGGCCTAAACATGCATCTAAACTAGGGTTTTGGCCATTTCTTGGTTTACCCATCTTTATATGGTCCCAGTTCCTAAAATCTGGATTGAAAAAAGGATTATGGAGTCCTAAAAGTGAATAAAAAACTTCCTCCTTAATGTTTCAAACATGTGAAGGATTTATATCGCAAAATCTCAATTTCCTAGGCCTAGAGACCTAATTGAGGGCTAATGGAAACAAGAAATAGGTGGAGTAAGTAAAATTACACTTAGTTTCCAAACATGAAAATTTGTAAAAAGTAATAAGAGAATATTTTTCACTAAAATATATTCTTGGTTTTCTAAGATCATCTATATAATTATCTAAACAATGAGTTCTGTCTATTTTAAGGGCTGCAAGGAAATGAAGGAAAGTAAGAGCCTTGGTTGTGAAATGAAGTGCTAGAGAGTATATGAGGCAATCAATGGAGTTGATATAGGTTTGTGAAGGTAGATAGAGGTGAATCATGGAGAAGGATTTTGTCATCAATTTAGAAAAAATATTTGAGGCATATGAGCCAAATAGAGCGAGTGAAAATTGTGTGTTTTTAAGAATAAAAGAGGAAGTTTACAAAAAATTTAGAAATATGGCATATAAGATCCTCAAAAATGACACATGTAAATTAAACAAATTTTTATATTAATTTCAAGTGAAAAGGTGTAACCCTGAAAGGAAGGAGTTAGATTCAAGAACACAAGATTGTCCAAGTAACCTCCTATGCTAATTTACGAAAAGAATCTCATAAGCACTTGATCTTGAGAGTTAACAAAAAAAATTGACAACACATCCTATATGGTTTGGTTTCTGTTTTATTATATTTTTTAATTTATTTTAAGACAAATTACAATGATACTCTACCTGTGATATTTTATTTCTCTCTTCCTCTCTCTTATTGTTATAAAACAAGCCTTGAATGGCTAAGAATGTATCCTCACATTGGTTATGGTGAAGCCCTACCAAATTTAAGTCTTGTATTTTCATAATATATTCAATTAAAGATGGATATTTTATCATCATATTTCATACAGTGATCTTGAATTGGTTGTTTTGATGAATGCTTAGGGATAATAAGTGTGCTTCCTTGCATTTGTCCTTATTCATACCTCTATGTAAGTTTGTCTTCTTTCATAGGTCATACGAAGTGTTATACATGGTTTGCTTAGTTGGATAATTGATAATTAATTAATTTTTTCTATTATTACCTCTTGTATGATCATCTTAAGATCTTAAAATCTTCATAGCCTTCATATTGAAGCAATAAAGTGATAGGGACTATTTTGAAATTTATATAATCATATTGTAACTTAGTATTTCATAGTGAATTATTAGAAAGATGAGGGCCTTATGTTTGGTGCATCATCTCCAAGTTTATTTTTTAGATTTATATTTAATATTTCCCTTTTATAAATCAATCAAGTAGTATAGTTGTTAGTGTAGGTGTTGTACTTGGGAGATAGCCGAAGATCTAGAGGTTTCATCCACTTAGAGGTCACCCACAACCTAGGACCAATACCATTACATATCTAAATTTAGAGGGATTGAAGACACCCTATAAAGGGGGGAAATTTGTGATATAATATTTTTGGCCTACCCAATGGGACACAATTAAAAATAGGTTATCTAATATTGATGATGGTCTTGGCAAAAGTGTAGTTATAACAACCTTCTTTATATAGCATCTGACAACTCTAACAAGTTTTAAACTCTTGGTTATTAACCAATGAGCCATTTTTCATGCCAAAGGTTACTAAAAGATCATAAGTGAAAGTTATCCCTTTTCAATTTTTTGAATTACCTTTATATTTAGTTAAACTAAAAAGGTTCCTTCATACTCTCTATTATACTAAGTCACCTAAAACAAAGATTTATTTCCCCTTCTATCCATGTCTTCCTAAGGCTATTATTATTGCTAAAAATATTCCATTTTTTTAATTTAAATGGTGTTAATACATTAAATCTTTCACAATATAATGACATACTAGTGGATGCCATCAAGAGTGTCTCTTATTTTAGTGGAGAAACTACTCTTACTTTTATTGAATACATTAGGGACATGGCTAATTTTTGCAACATCCATAATATAACACAAGAGAATGTGTCCATTAGGTTGTTTGAAATAAGTTTTAAAGGCAAGGCTTTGGAGTGGTATATAACTTTAGCCCCTAATTACATTGACTCATGGGATGACTTGGGAGAGAAATTGAGTAAGAGATTTGAAGATACAAGTGACCATTTATCATTGGCCGAGCAATTGACCACCATAAAGAGATCCCTCCAAGAATTCATGTAAGATTTAAATGGTAGGCTATAAAATACATGAAATATGATCCTAGTTCTTGTAACACCCACTCCAAACTATGCATTATTATTACCTTAAGGCTTTAAATAGTGATATAATGGTTATGATTCCATCTATGGGTGGGAATACCTTACTAGATGCATATGAAATTGATATTAAAGATGAGAATACTATGATACAAGCTAAAAATCTTTCTCCAAGGCCACATATGCCTTTGTTTCCTAACATTTAGCCCCATACTCCAAATCTTACTCCAATTCCTACCATAACCAGTGATGAGTTGGCTACCCCTAGTCAAGCAAGCAAGCCAAATGATGTGAAAGGGATACCTAAGATTATTTAAAAGAAAGTCATCAAAATGGAGAGGAAACAAATTCAATTTGATAGGCCTTATCAAGATCTACACCAATATCATCATCCTTATCAATCAAATAGGCCACCCTTCAAAGGAAATGTTTAAGGATAAGGCCATATCACTAATGTTAGACCATACACCAGTTATAACCTAAATATTTCCTCCAATTCAAGATATTTGGTACCAAATAAAAATAATATAATTAAAGATCAAGATTTCCCTTCTCAACGAAATCAATTCCATGAGAAATCTATCAATCAATAAGGAGTGTTTAATAAATCTTGTGTGGAACAAGATAGAACAATGCCTTCCCTAACACAAGCTAAAGTTTCAAATCATATTATGGATATTGGAGAGTAAGGCAAGTCAAGTGATACACTTGTAAAATTTAAATAAGGGGATTGTTGTGTAATAAATTAAGTGGGAATCTCAAGTAGGGTGGAAGATAGCTCTATTGTAGCCAACTTTAGGTCTAAAATGAGGGTTGTTGAGGAAGTAGAAGAGAGTGGAAAAGGTTTAGCATAAATTCCCTCTATGACTCAAGGGATAAAAGATCCTAATGGATATTTTGAGGCTCAATAATATCAAATAGATTAGAATGATAAATGTGCATTTATACACAAAATAAGTAGGACCAAAGTGATTTCATAGCTCCTAGAGGACAACCAAAGATTGGTGCTTCTTATTTGAATATAGTAGATCAAATGAAAAATATTCATATAATTATTCCTATGTTGGGCACCATGTCTATTCTTGGGAAAAGGGATATGCTGAAAGAGGAGCTATCTAAGCTCAAATTATCAATAGTAGTAGCAAAAATGGGTACTACTATGTTCAAAAATACATCCAAGTTTAGTGAGTCATAATAAGGTAAAGTGAACAAGCCTCCTCCTTTTGATGTTTCAGTGATCATTGGTGATTTTTTGGTGATAACTGTATGATATAAAATGGAACCATAATCTTAGTCATGCTAATTAAATATCAGATAAGCTAGGCCTCAAATATGAGCCTAATATTATTGGTGTGATATAACTAGATGGTTCAACCACTAAGATAGTTCATGTTATCAAGCATTTGAATTTAAATATTCATGTTTGTCCTAATTTATCCATTACTCAAGACATGTTTTTTGTTGACTTACTACTATACTTTTCACTTTTCTTGAAAAAGGACTTCAAAATAAATATTGGTGGTTAATTTTCATCAAATTGGTCTTATATGGCTTTCAGGACAAGATATGGCACCAAAGTTACCATAAAATTAGAACCTATCTCAAGGTTTCACATTGATCCATCTAAAAAAAATGTCACAAATTTCAATTAGACTATCATTGATGAGGAGGATCACCCTAGTGACCAAGAGCCAATTGTCCCTCTTGAAGACATTTTAGATCTCTTATTTGATGAATAGGGGTATAAAATCATGATTTTGACCCATATAAAGGTGTTGAAGAGGTTAGTCTTAGTGTATATTGTTTACATGAATAAGGGAAAAATATACCCTCTCTTTCTAAGACTAATGATGATAGTAATGGTTTTTGGAAATTATTTTTGGATGGCTCAAGAAGTAAGAATGGAGTAGGGGCTAGTATTATGACTATTTCTCTATCAAATCAAAGGTACTATTATGCCATTAGATTTTAGTTCAGTTGTACTTGTAATGAAATTTAATATGAAGATATTATACATGGGATTCAATGGGTAAGAAATAAAGGATTAAATCAACTACAAGCCAATGGAGATAGTGAACTAGTTGTCCACCAAGTAAGAGGTAAGAGTGCTACCAAAAACACATTATTGAAATCCTACAAGCATAGAGTGTGGGACCTTATTGAATATTTTTAATATTTTAAGATCCAATCAATCTGAAGGGAAGAGAAATAACATGCTGATAGGTTGGCATTAGTTGGAGCACAATTTGACATTCTTAATGAGGCCTTCAATACTAGACAATGATGTCAATTGGAAAGTATTTTAAAGTGATAAAAAAATAGAATGTTTTCTTTCAAAAATATGTTGAGTTTTATTACAAAAATGAGGCCAAACTAAAGCACCAATATGGGGACCAACATTTTCAAATAAGGTCTAATAAGCTCCCTAAAGGGCTGGTTATTCTTGAGAATATATTCAATGAAAGTGATCAAATGAGGAGAGATAAATTAGGCATGTATACAAAAGATGAAATTCATGAGAAAATGTCTATCTTAAAATATAAACACTTAAATATTGGAAAGGTATGTACTCCAGTTGAGAAGTCTGTATTTATTGAGTCATGTATAAAATTTTATGATGTAATTGCTTGGGAGTATAGTGACCTCAAGGGATTTAACCCCTTTTTGGTTCAACAAACTATAGAACTTGATCCAAATTATAAGCCTATAAGGAAAATTCAAATTCCCATATATCCTAAAGTGGAGGTGATAATGATAAAAAAACTCACCAGGTTGATAGAGTCAAGAATTATCTTTCCTGTCAAGCACTCTACATGGGTTGACAATTTAATTCCTATATGAAAGAAAAGTGGTGAGATCAGGTTATGTGTGGATTTTAGAGACTTGAATGGGATGTAATTGAAGAATAACTATCCTCTACCTTTAATTTAACAAATCCTTCAAGTAGTGGTTGGTTCTCAATGTTTATCACTATTGGATGGCTATTTAGGCTACAACCAATTGTTGATAAAAGCATAAGATCAATAAAATCCATCCTTTACTACTTAATGGGGTATGAACAACTACAAGAGAATTACATTTGGGCTATACAATGTAGGTGACACATTATATAGGGCCATGGATATGGATTTCCAAGCTTTGATCAATGGGATGGTACTAATATACTTTGATGACATAACTACTTTCTCTAAATGTGCTAGTGACACATAAATCACATAAGGATAATATTTTAAAGGTGTAAATAATATGAGATTTTTATCAATCTCAAGAAGGGTGTTTTTTATATTCATGAGGGTAAACTACTTGATCATATTATTTATAAAGATGGGATTTCTATAGACCCTGATACGGTGAGTGCCATACTAGCTTTCACATTATCCAAACATAAGAAATATTTGTAAAGTTTTATTGGGAATATAAATTTTGTTAGGCAATTCATACCTATATTTTCCACTCTTTTGAGACTTATAGAAAATATTCTAAAAAAATAAAAAGCATTTGTTTGGACCAATGAATGTAAGGCTAGTTTTGAAGCCATCAAATAAGCTATTACTCAAGCACCCACAGTAATCAACCCTAATTTTTCTAAGGACTTATTCTTGTATGAATTTTATAATAATGAAACCATCTATTCTATGTTAATGTGTCATAATAATTAAGTAATTGAACAACCTATAACATTTTATAGTAAAATATTAGAGGCTATTAAGGGCTATACACATATGTTGAGAAACAAGTATTGGAAGTTATAATAAGACTTTAGACATTTGAGAATATG
>JARHVA010004467.1:977500-1020000 GCA_037957365.1 Torreya grandis
AGTAACATGTTCAATCATCTAATGTTGTCTAATAAATCCTATTCTAATGATTCCCAATAGTCAAAAGGCTAAAAACACGACCTATAGGCCTGAGTGTATGAAGGTAAAAAACTTACAAGTTTGAGATTTTTGAAAATGAGTTAATATTTACCAACAAGTAAAAAAAGTATATGGTGTTTTCAATACATATTAATCTTAGGGGAATGTTTAAACCAACCTAAATGAAGAGGAATGTAGACCTATATGTATTCATACTTGTAGGTCCACATTCTTAACCAAAGATCAAAATCTAAAATGAATGGGAGTGTGTGGAGTTGCCAAAGATAGTAAATAATTAATAAAAGTGTGAAATAATATAATAAAATATTGGAAACACCCACATAAAGTGACTGATGGCATTAAATAGAACAAGAGGTCTAATTAGAAGCATCTCATAACTATAAACGGTAGAGGACATACCGACTCTACTAGCTAAGACAAGACCTTACCATGGGTTACATGGTGTGATTAAATGGATCACACTCTAGGATTTGGTTTCATAGTTAAATCATCTACATCATCATATTAAAGGGACATCAAAAAAACCTTGAAATGGCCCATCCATGCTTCCAACTAGGGACTCCCATAAAGGATTTCAATAGACATGCCAATGCTTATGTCATCCAAATCTTCATACCTATGATAAGTGTCATGGACATAGTCATCCCATTAGTATGCATGTGACTCATGAAGATCATGGATTAATCTTTCAATTTTATCAGGGTGCTTGGGATTTTCCATAAGAAATTCATTGCTTAATATGGTATCAACATCTTCTAGAAGTTCACAATTTTTTTTTGAAATGTATATCTGACTTTTTTGTTCTCATGGTTATATATACAATCTTTGAAATAGAACATAAATTATATTTCATCACACAGGTGATCTCTGATAAATTTCAACAACATATTAATTTCATAAACACCTAATTCTTCATGAATGACAAGAATCTTGGACCAGGGGCTTAAAGTGGTTGGTGCATATTCTTCAAGCCATTTATCCCAAGTTAAATTTTCCCATTGATCATATGGTACATCAGCTGGTCTGTCATGAAATATCCTTGTAAATAGATTGGTGCTCATATAGATATAAACTTATCCATAGAAAATTACCTTTGCTTTGATTAGTCCAAACTTTATAAGTGACAATTGTCCTCCATGTATCCTAATATTTCTGTGATCCATGTCACAAAATCTAGTCCAATTTCTTCTGTTAGCATCAGGAAAGTTTCTGTAGGCATTGACTAAGAAATATTTTTAGAAAATCTTTTCAATAACAATCTTAGGAAGTTCTTAAATTTGGGTCTCTACAGGGATAAGAAGCCATTCTTTCATTCTTTATTTTTATTGTTGAGTAAGATTTTTTGGAACAATATCATAATCAAAATTATCAAATCCTTCATTACCTTGAAACATCAAAACTTGATTAGTACAAAAATTATGAGAATACCATTTTGATCCTTCTCTAGACATCAAATCAGCTAAAAAATTAGTAGTTCCTTTCTTGTATTGAACATCAAACTTAATGTTAGAAAACCATATTTCCCATCTAGTCATTATCTAGTTTCCAACTTGCTAGGTGTGGGGTTTTATAATAATAGATTCAAACTATAACAGATTTGTCCTTAAGAGGAATTTATTTGGGAGCAAAAATATTCATAGTTTGAATATGCATAGTTTGGCTGCTAATAGTTCTTTCTTAGTGGAATGGTAATTTGTTTGAGCTGGGTTCCATGTTCCACTAAAAAAATAGCAAACTTCTTCTCTACCATCTTTAGATTTTTACAGAAGTATTCTGCCATATGCTTCATCTAAAGCATCTGTTTTTGAAATCAAAAAAACATTCTCCTAGCAGTTTGATATTTGGTAGTCCTTTGACTTTTTCCTTGATTCTTTTGATTGCCTATATCATTTCAGTAGTCCATGGTCTTGAGTCTTTTCTTAACCTTTTATGTATTATTTTCCTATCTTTGGCCTATTTTTTATAGAATGGAGAGCATTAATTAAGATATCCAATGAATCTTTGTAATTGGGTTTGTCTTTTATTTCATCTAGGAATCTATCTAAAGACTAAAAAATATGGGGTTGTAATTCAATCTTATGTTGACATATGTTTAACCTAAGAAATTCAATCTCTATTTTGCCTATCTCTATTTTCTTATTACCTAAAACCAACCCATTCTGGTTACAAAGATCAACAAATTCTTTCAAATGTATAAGATGACTATTTAAATCTTTTGAAAGAACTAATATATCGTCAATATAGACAGTAAAATGATTTGCATGGTGAAATATTCCATCCATCCTTTTTTGAAATTTAGTGGGAGCATTTTTCAGGATGAAAGGCATAACCTTACACTCATAATGCCTATCAAATATTGGTAAGACAAATACAGTTTTATAAGTATCTTTAGGTTCTACTACAATTTGCCAGATTCCACTTTTCAAATCAAACTTAAAAAAAACACAACATTCCTTCAGCTTGTTGATAATATCAGTCTTCTTAGGAATTGGATGTCTGATAGGTATAAGCCAATCATTGAAATTTTTATAATTTATTACCAGTCTCATTTTCCCTCTTTTTTGTTCTAAGTGTTTATTCACATTGAATGTAGGAGGACCCCATTCACTATGGATTTTATATATCAAATCCTTCTACAGTAATTATTTGATCTCTTCTTCTCTCATTTTAACTTAAGAAGGGGAGAAAGGGATAATGTTAGATTTGATACCTTGGGTATGATCAATACCAAGTTTTAGATTAAGATAAAAATTATATTTACACTTGTCCAAAAACCTTCTGGGATCATTATCACAAAATCCTTTGATTTTTGTTATGATAGTACTCAGGATATCTTTTCTCTTTTCAAAATCTTGTACAATCCTATAAATTGTCATATACAGTATAAGGCATAAATTGATTACCAAAGAATCTCATGGGGTCTTGTGGAAATTCTTAGGGTTGCAATGGGTTTTTCTAGGCATTTGGTGTTCATTACCAAAGAATCTCGAAGACAAGTATTTTCTATGAATAGTATAAGGCATAAATTGATTCAAGAAGTTCATTCCTAAAATAATATCTGTCAACATCTTATCGAACATCCATAATTTTACATATGCCTTAATTCCATTTGCTTCAAGTAGTACCCTAAGAGCAAATTTATTTATAGTAGTCCTTGACCCATTAACAGAAATAACATCTAATGAAGCATCATGTCAAAGGTACTCTAGGATAGCTCCATTCTTTACAATACTCATATATTCTCTAGTACCAATTAAAAAATCTCAGGTTAATAAGCCATTATTTGAATCAATGAGGTTTACTAAGATAATGATTTCTTTTTGTTCTCTGGCATAGAAACATCCTTGGTTAGGAGGAAATTCTTCAGGGCTATTTTATTCTATAGAATCATCAAAACATTTTATTAATTCATTAATATCTTGAGAAACAGATTCTATTTTTGATTTTATAGCTTTGAGTATTTCAACAGGAGGCTTTTGGTATTTTATCAGGATATTTGTGCTTGGATTCTTAGGCTTAGCTTTTTTTTCTATTTCATTCCTATTGTGCATATAAAATTGGGTTGTCATAAAATTCAACTTGTTACAGTGTCTTGACCTTAGGGTCACCATGTGTGATATGTATTGGGTAATCTCATCTTGATAGATAGGGATGAGATGAAGAGGGAGCTTATGATTTTGGAGTAGATATTCTCGATGTTACATTTAGGCTTCAGGATCAAATCTAGACATCATATTACAATAGTAGAGCTCAATATCAAAGTTATCTAAAGAAGACAATTCTTAAAATTGATTTACTTGATTTTCATTTCACTTGAAGAAATATCATTTTTAGTGGGTATTGAATAGACATCATCATCTGAGCTGAATTCATAAATAACTTACATTTCTCCATTAGGAAGTATAACTCTAATCTTTTTCATCTTTTTAGGATACTTTTTATTATTGGGAACTTAGGAGCTATATGACCTTCTTTACCACATATATAATATTTTATAGGTCATTTTCCTGAGATGGTTCTTTTTGGCTTAACATAAGTTTTTATCGTAGAGAACCTCCTTTTATACTTGGGCTTGTCTCTAGTTTTCCATTTTTGGTATCTGCTCTTTTCTTTGTTGCATTTGCAATGAGAATTCTCAAAACCATAATAACATGGTGCACTATATCAATTACTTTTGTAGATAATATTATTAATGGTTTTCATTTTTTTTAAAGCAATTTGGTTGTAGCTTTATCCTTACATTGATTGTAAAGATATTCTTCTATAGACTGGATAATTTGACCTAAGGTCATTTTTGCAACTATGGCTATTTCTCCAGTCATGGCTTCCTTTTTGGTTGCTATGTAGGCCAATACTCCATCTAAGATTTTTCTAGGAAGTGCATTAATAAACATGTGTTTAGTTTCAGTCTTTTGGCTTTGTTTTGTTTTTCTTTCCAAAAGAGCAAAATCACACTTGAATCTATCTCAATATTTAATGTTATAAAGCTTCATCCCTTTCTCCCCTTCTCAAGTTAAAATGGGAGAAGAAGAGATCAAAGAATTATTGCAAAAGGATTTGATATACAAAAGCCATATTGAATGGGATTCTCCTGCATTCTATGTGAATAAACACTCAAAACAAAAAAGAGGGAAAATGAGACTAGTAATAAATTATAAAAATCTCAATGATTGGCCTATACCTGTCAGACATCCAATTCCTACCAAGACTATTCTTATCAACAAGCTGAAGGAATGTTGTGTTTTTTATAAGTTTGATTTGAAAAGTGGATTTTGGCAAATTGCAGTAGAACCTAAAGATAATTATAAAGTTGCATTTGTCTTACCAATCTTAGATAGGCATTATGAGTGGAAGGTTATGCCTTTTGGCTTCAAAAATACTCCCTTTGAATTTCAAAAAAGGAAGGATGGAATCTTTGGCCATGCTAAGAATTTTTCTATCTATATCGATGATATATTAGTTCTTTCAAAATATTTAAATAGTCATCTTATAGATTTTAAATAATTTGTTGATCTTTGTAACCAGAATGGGTTGGTTTTAAGTGATAAGAAAATGGAGATAAGCAAAACAGAGATTGAATTTCTTGGGTTAAATATATGTCAAAATAAGATTGCATTACAACCCCAAATTTTTTAGTCTTTAAGAAGATTCCCAGATGAAATAAAAGACAAAACCCAATTACAGAGATTCCTTAGATCTCTGAATTACTGCTCTCCATTTTATAAAGATCAGGTCAAAGATAGGAAAATACTATAGAAAAGGTTAAGAAAAGACTCAAGCCCATGGACTACTAAAATGACACAAAAAATCAAAATAATCAAGGAAAAATTTAAAGGATTACTGAATCTCAAACTTCTAGGATAAGATTTAATGATTTTGGAAATAGATGATTCATATGAAGTATATGGTAGAATACTTCTAGAAAAAACTAAATATGGTAGAGAAGAAGTCTGCTATTATTGTAGTGGAACATGGAACCCAACTCAAAAGAATTACCATTCCACTAAGAAAGAAATATTAGCAACCAAACTATGCATTTTCAAAATAAGGATCTTTTTTCTACTAAATAAATTCCTCTTAAGGACAGATCTATTACAATTTGAATCTATCATTAGAAAACCCCACACCCAACAAGTTGGAAACCAGATAATGACTAGATGGGAAATATGGTTTTCTAAATTTGAGTTTGATGATCAATACAAGAAAGGAACTGCTAATTATTTAGCTGATTTGATGTCTATATAAGGATCAAAATGATATTCTCATAAGATTTGTACTAATCATGTTTTGATGTTTCAAGGTAATGAAGGCTCTGATAATTTTGATCACGATACTGTTCCAGAAAATCTTACTCAACAAGAAAAAGAAAGAATGAAAGAATGGCTTCTTATCCCTATAGAGACCCAAATCAAAGAACTTCCTAAGATTTATTTTGAAAATATTTTGTCAAAATATTTCTTAGTTAATGCCTACAAGAACTTTCCTAATGCTGACAGAAGAAATTGGAGTAGATTATATGACATGGATCATAGAAATATCAGGATACTTGGAGGACAATTGTCACTTGCAAAGTTTCAACTCATCAAAGCAAAGGAAATTTTCTATGGAGAATTTTATATCTGTATGTGCACCAATATACTTAAAAGGATCTTTCATCATAGACCAGATGATGTACCATATGATCAATGGGAAAAGTTAACTTGGGATAAATGGCTTGAAGAATATGCACTAACCAATTTAAGCCCCTGTTTCAAGATTCTTGTCATTCATGAAGAATTAGGTGTTTATGATATTAATATGTTGTTCAAATTTACCAAAGATAACCTATATGATGAAATAGAATTTAGGTTATGTTTCAAAGGTTGTATATATAACCATGAGAATAAGAAAATCAGATATACATTTCAAAGAAAGTTTTGTGAACTTCCATAAGATGCTGATACTATATTAAGTAATGAATTTATTGTGACAAATCCTAGGAACCCTAATAAGATTGAAATATTAATCCTTGATCTTCAAAAATCACATGCATACTCGTGGGATGACTATGTCCATGACACTTATCATAGGTATGAAGATTCAGATGACATAAGCATTGACATGTCTGTTGAAAGCCCTTATGGGATTCCCTAGCAGGAAGCATGGATGGACCCTTTAAAGGTTAGTTTGTTGTCCCTTTAATATGATGACTAAGATGATTTAACTATGAAAGCAAATCCTAGAGTGTGATCTAGCTATATCCCACCATGTGACCCATGGTAAGGTCTTGTCTTGGCTAGTAGAGTTGGCCTATCCTCTACCATTTACAATTGTGAGATGTTATTTGATTTTATAAAGGTTATGATTTGGAAAGAACATGTGCTCATATTAATCCATGATTTGAGTAGGGAATCCCAATAAAGTGGGAAGTAGCACATGTGGTGGAATTTATTCATTAAGAAGTATAGCTCTAATCTTTTTCATCTTTTTAGGATACTTTTTCTTATTTGGGAACTTAGGAGCTATATGAACTTCTTGACCATAGATATAAAATTTTATAGGTCATTTTACTGAGATGTTTCTTTTTGTCTTAACATAAGTTTTTATTTTAGAGAACCTCCTCTTATACTTGGGCTTGTCTCTAGTTTTCCATTTTTGTGATCTGCTCTTTTCTTTGTGGTATTTACAATGAGAATTCTCATAACCATAATAGCCTGGTACACTATATCCACTATTTTTGAAGATACTATTATCAATGGTTTTCATTTTTTAGGCAATTTGGCTGCACATTTATCCTTACATTGATTGTAAAGATATTCTTCTATAGATTGGATAATTTGAACTAAGATCATTTTTGCAATTATGGCTATTTATCTAGTCTCGGCTTCCTTTTTGGTTTCTATGTAGGTCAGTACTCCGTCTGAGATTTTGCTAGGAATTGCATTAATAAACATGTGTTTAGTTTCAGTCTTTTGGCTCTATTTTATTTTTCTTTCCAAAAGAGCAAAATCACACTTGAATCTATCCTAGTATTTCATGTTATAAAGCTTCATCCTGAACAATTTATTATATTCAATAGCTTCAACATTTACCATGTATCCAATATACTCACAGATAACTACTTCAACAAAGTTAGCTATCGTGGATCCTGTCACAACCCTTTGGTCTTCTGTAAGGAATAACCACCATCCTTTTATGCTACCATCTAGGTTAGAAATTATAAGGTCCATGCCTTCTTCCTCAATCTTCCCAAATACAAGTTGTTAAGTTTCTTCCCATTTGAGGAGCCTTTTAGTTAGAATTTGGATTCTATATCTTATATCATTACCTACTCCACACCAACCATCAATATTGAGTGAATATGGAAGTATAGGAACCTGAGTTAGATCATCTAGCTATCTTCCTTATTTTCATTGAATATCCTAATCAAGGGCTTCAACACTACTAAAATTTCCTTGGGGAAATGTTGCTCTAATCCTAGGTGTGAATATAGACAAGCTAGGTGACTTAGTGTTGGAGGAGTATACTTCTTCCAACCATATAGGTGTAGTGATAAGTATAAACTTTTCCTCTTGCATACCTTTCAAGATGGCGAGTAGCAACTCAGTCCAATCCTACGAAGCATCCAAGGGATCTAAGAATTTTGGATTATCAGGGTTCCAATTTAATTCACTAAGTTCATTGAATGATATGTAGGTGGTAGTGAGATTTTATTCAATGTTCTTTTTCTGGTTTATATCTTCAGACAACTTGACCAGTTCTTTGAAAATTTTAGTATTTTTATTAAGCCTTTTGTAGGTATCATCAATTTTTTTAAGAAAATCACTTATGCTTAATGACTCAATGTTTATAAAGGATCTTAATTATCTGATTTATTTATCATGATTAGACACTTGCTCTGTATTAGGTTATCTTAATGGGATGATCTTAGAAGGGGTACCTTCTCCTATTTTTACCATACTCAGAGGGTTTGTTTTATAAGACCTTTTCATGTTTTCCTACAATTCATGTATCCAAGTCAAAATAAGTGAGGATGATCCTACTTAGGTATCAATCTTTTGTTGAGGTTCTTGAATTTTCTTTTCACTTTCCTCTGCTCTAACACTCTGTTGGTCATTTATTTTTATGACAACTTTTTCAATTTGTTCAAGGCTAATGTCCATTTTTCTAGTTTGCAAATTTGTGCTAGTATTAAAACTTAAAAGGTCCACCATTCCTATGTGAATTACTTTAAGCATATCGTAGCCTTGTGTATTTGTCATAATCAACTTCTTTAGATCTTCTTTTATTTATTCAAGATTTGTGGCATAAAGAGAGAGGTCTAGCTTTTGCTCTTAAAGCACTTCTTCTAGATGTTTTATTATGCCAGTGGCTTCATTTAACATTACTATTTATTTATCTTGACCTTTATTTAGTTCAATCAGGCTAGCTTTGGCTACATTTATCTCACCTTGAATCCTGTCACTAATATTGACTAGTGGAGCTAGGTCCTATGTTTGGACCAATGGTTTCTTAACTAGTGTTCCTACATTTTGATCTAGAAAGCTTCTCATTTGAGCAATTTCCACATAAATTCATCAATATTTTTTCCCAACTCAGTTAAAGTTTTATTACACTAGTTTAGTTACCTTCCTGTAATAGAGTTATGTTTTCCCCTACCTACTGCTTCTATTGGGTTATGTTGCATAAAAAATTGGCCTTTAGATGTGAATTTTACATAGAATTTCCTTGGGGGAAATCTTCCCATATTTTCTAGAACATTGTATTTGACATCTACCCCATTTGTTTCTTTTTCTAAAGTAGTTGAGATTTTCAACTCATCTTCTCTTGGAGGAGATTTTCTTTCTTCAGTTGGCTCTCCTCTAAACATATTAATATGTAGAGCATTCTGCATTCTCTGGGTATAAGTTATATAGGCATCACAATCAAGATGGTTTCCAAAATGATTTTTAGCTAGGTTTACATAATAATTGTGTTCATCAGGCAAACTATGGTGTCCTAACCAATCTGATTCAGAAGCATCAGATTTTTGGCTTGGGAATCTTATGGTTTTGAGGGTCTCTAAATTAGTTATAGATGGTTTCTTTATGGAGTGAGAACTTTTGAGTTTTCTCTCTTTAGGGAATTCTCCTTGTTTTTCTCCTTCCACTAGGGATATTTTATATCTTCCAAAATATTCTTTTGTAGGAAGAGAAGTTAGCCTAAGAGTGTACATGGTTTTTATCTTAGGTGGTCTATAGATACAATTGATATAGCTAGTCACCCATTCTTTGGGTAAGGAGATTGTCTTGAAGTTTATCTAACTAATATTGACCTGGTCTCTTGTGGTCTTTGTTTTAGGTATCATCACCACACTAGCTAGGGATTTTTGAGTATAATTGGAGGGTACCAAAGGATACTTATAGTATCAGAAGACCCATCAAGTAACTATACTAAAGGGAATAGATCCAGGATCCATGTCAAGATTCTTAAATTGTAAATTACATTTAAACATTTAGGAATAGTAGGATCTTCTAGGTCAACCATAAAATTAGGATAAAATTGACAAGTAACTTTGCCATCATGGACATTATTATTGATTATACTAGACATAGCTTAGGAAATATTTTATAGCTTGTTGTCAATAAGAATAGAAAAAATAGGAACATCCAAGCCTTGCCTAAAAAGAGGTGCTATTGCCCATTCTAATTGGCTGATGTGTACAAAATAATAGCCTTTTTTATAAAATGTCTTAAAATGTTCTTTAGCTAGTATATTTAACCAATTACCCTCAATATTTCTTAACATCAAACCTTTAAGAGTAAATTTTTTGAAAGAGACTTTAGTCTAAATTTTTTTTTTGAAAAAATTCATCTTATAGACTTCAAAAAAATCTAATCTAGGGAGTTCCTTGTTTGCATTTATGGATTTAGGAGAAATAAATTGGCTTAGATCATGTTCATCCTCTTGTCTATTTCTAACTTTTGATTTCTCCATCAAATTTCAAAAAGTAATAGAACTTTAACATACTTGGTCTATAATACTTAGAAGATGCAACTCTACTCAAGAGAACTTATCCTTGATGCCGCCTAGTGCTCATTCGGTTGGTAACTTTTAGGGCCTTATCTAATAGATAATTTTTTGAATAGGGGCTATTAAGATAAATGTCCTTATGATACCTTGTCTCAACACCTTAACTCCAGGTATCCCACATACATTCAAGAACTAGATCAAATTTCAAAAAGGAACAAAAATTTCACTTACTTGGTCCATAATACTTAGAAGACACAACTCTTCTTAGGAGAACTTATCCTTACTACCACCTAATGCTCATTCAATTGGTAAATTTTAGGACCTTCTCCAATAGATAATTCTTTGAACAAGGGTTATTAGGAAAAATGACTTAACGATACCTTGTCTCAATGCCTTAACTCTAGGTATCCCATGTACATTCAATAAATAGATCTGATATATTGTTGGGCCAATGAAGTCTCGAGGAACTTCAGACATAGTAGGTTCCCTAAGCTTAAGAACAAGGAAAGCTAGTAGTCCAATAAACTTTAAACATATTGTCAAAAGAGTGGTATGATTTCCCTACAGGATATAACAAAGAATTAAAGATGACAAGATGACCAAAAATATATATTGAATAGGCAAACTAGGCTATGATACTAGCAAGACCGATTGAATAAAATATATTTATATAACATAGAACAACATTACATAATTGGTGAAGTCTAACAAGATTCTAACCATACATAGTCATAATCCTAAAAACTCTTTAGGATCAACAATAAAAAACTAACATACATTGGTTTCATAAGCTATGCATAACATAGAAGGCCAAACAATTTGAAAACTATTTGACCCTAAGCTAAGTAGCTATCTGAACCAATACTTAACAAACCTATCCTAATACTTATAGATGTTAAAAACTTGTAGATCTCTCTCCTTTCTACTCCTGACACTCAATGGTAGTGAATGAACCCTAAACTCTTCTTAAATAAATAATTGGGAGTGCTTTTCCATTGGTTCAAGGAGTAACCAATTAGAAAAAATTGAAAACCTAGGTTTGTTGGATGATAACGCCATCCAACTAGGCCAAGTGACAAAAGCAAAGATGCTTTGGTTGTGTCATGCCAAAAGGCGTACTACCCAGGGAGAATCTAATAAAAGATGAGAGGTTGATAGGCCACCCCCACCACATGTGCTATTTTCTACTTTATTGGGATTCCCTACTCAAATCATGGAGTAATATGAGCACATGCTCCTACTATATTAAAACCTTTATAAAAGCAAACATCTCGTAGCTGTAAATGGTAGAGGACATGCCCACTCTACTAGCCAAGACAAGACCTTACCATGGGTCACATGGTGTGATATAGATGGATCACACTCCAGGATTTGATTTCATATTTAAATAATCTATGTCACCGTATTAAAGGGACAACAAAAAAACCTTGAAAATATGGGAAGATTTCCCCCAAGGCAATTCTATAATATGCCACATGTCAATTAATAAACATATTATATGCCACATGTCAATTAAATTTTTTATAAATGTCCTTGCAGGTGTAAATATGTAACCTCAAAATGAATGAATTAGATTCAAGAACATAAGATTGCCCAAGTAACTTCCTATGCCAATTTGCATAAGGAATCTCATAAGCACTTGGTCTTGAGAGTTAAATAAATAAATTCACAACATATATTCAATGTATTGGTATTGGTTTCCTTCTATTTTGTAATTGATCTGATAAAAAATTATAATGATGGAATGCCTATGAAAATTTATTTCTCTCTTCCTCTCTCTTCTTGCTATAAAATAAGCCTTGAATAGCTAAGAATGTATCCTCACATTAGTTATAGTGAAGCCTTTCCAAAATTAGGTATTGTATTCTCCTATAGGAATCAATTCAAGCTAGATATTTTATCTTCATCTTGCATACACTGATCTTGAATGGGTTGGTTTGATGAATGCTTAATGATATTAAGTGTGATTTTTTGCATTTATCCTTCTTATTCATACCTCTATGTAAGTTTATATTATTTCAAAGGTTGTAAGAAGTGTTATACATGGTTTTCTTAGTTAGATAACTGATAAGTCATTAATGTTTACTATTATTACCTCTTCCCTAATCATCTTAAGTTCTTTCAATGTTCATAGCCTTCATATTGTATCACGAGTGTGATAAGAACTATTTTGAAATTGTATAATCAGATTTTAACTTGGTTTTTTATATTAATTTTTTAGAAAGTTGAGGATCTTATTTTTGGTGTATCACCTCCAAGTTTCATTATTAGTTTTAGCTTTCATCTTTCCTTTTTCTAAGTCAAAAAAGTAGTATAGTTTCTAGTGTAGGTGTTGTACTTGAGAGCTAGCCAAAAATTTATAGGTTTGGTAAACTTAAAGGTCACCAAAAACATAGGACCAACCCCATTGCATACCTTAATTAAAAGGGATTGAAGACACCCTATGAAATTTTGAGCTATAACAAGCACCTCATCAAGCCTAGTTGTTGAGACTCGTACTTATGAGCATATGTTTTACCACATCACCTAAGTTGACCTTGAATATGGGTGTTGAAATGTGTCATAGTTATGCTTGATTTGAAGTCCAACTTAAGTAGTTACTAGGGTGAGATTTATTATTTACAAAAAAATTATTAATTTCATGATAAATGTGGTATTTATCCTCACATGTGTATGTGTTTAACCAAAAATTGATATGGGTCAATATACTATAGGATTAAGAATATAGAAATGAATAAGTACAAGGGTGATAAACATATCCATTATAGGACAATTAATTGCAAACTCAAATAAACAAAATTGTGAATTTAAATGTTGATATATGCTAAAAATAGAAAGTACAATTATTGATTGATACTATAATTAGCTGGGATGAGCATAAATTATTAATGAAAACATGTTTCTTAGGGTTCAATTCAATCACTAAATCTTTCACTACTAGACCTATTTGGATCTATTTACCTCACCTCCCCATTCATTTTTGGGCTAATCCTTGTTACATGAAAATAGGCAACACCCTAGTAAAATTCTAGCAAACTGATCTACCACCTCCATGTTCACACACATTACATATTTTATAATCTTGGTAAATATGGACAATTCTAATGTTCTAACTTCCTCTCTTGACCTAGGAGTTTAAGACTAGGTTTGGACTCAACCATAGAACTATGAAGGTATTCCATTTTGGTGTCATAGATGCTTCAATGTTAGGCACTTAATCTCATATTGCAGAAGCTCTAACAAAAAGAATAAAGACCCAACGAGGTGGGAGTATTGCCTCCATGAAATTTTGGAAAAATATAGAGATAGGTACCCTAAGAATGAATTTTTAGATTTAGATGAGGAGGGTTCACTTGTCATAAGAAAGGATGATCATAATTTTTAGGCTTCAATGGAAGATCATGATGAGCCTAAAAAATGGCTCATTATATTCATGAAATAACATACTTTTCACTTGCATAAGAAGTGGATCTAAAATTAGTTTATGAAATTATAGTTTATTTATAATAAAATATAAATTATATATCATGGTTATTTCTTTATAAGTTATTATTATATCTTTGTTAGTTATTTGAGAACAAGATGTCAATATGTGCATATGTAGTCCATACTATGCTATAAAAGAGGGAGTATGAAGAATAACTATTTCAAGAATAATGTTAAGAGCAGTTTAAAATTGTTATAAAATAGATATTAAAGAAGATATATAATTTTTTCCAATCTATAGACTCACCCAATAAATATAGATTTGCCCAATAGCTACAAACTCGCCCATTCTATAGCTATGGACTTGCCCAAAAGCTACAAACTCACCCAACATACAGCTATAAACTTTCATAAGTGAGATATAGACTTCCATAGGTGAGATAAATACTTCCATAGGCAAGATAAAATTATATAGGCAAGCTAAAAACTTACACATGTGAAATAAATACTTCCACATGTAAGATATAAAGTTTCACATGTGAGCTATGTATTTCTACATGTGAGATATGGACTTCTATAGGCAAGCTACAAACTTCCATACGTGAGATATAAAATTCCATAGGAAAGATATAGACTTCCAAAGGAAATCTATGGAATTACATAGGCAAGTTACGAACTTCCAAAAGTGATCTAAAAACTTCCACATGCAAGCTACAGACTTCTATAGGCAAGCTACATACTTTCATAGGCGAGCGACATACTTCTACACCTCCACAAAATTGAATTGATTCAAGATACATTTAATAAGGTTATTTATTCACATACTTCTCATGGTTTTAATAAAGGACCAAAATAAGAACAAAAATAAACGAGGGAAAAATGGCCCACAAAGAAGAAAAGACCAAGATCGAACTAGTTCAATTAGAGTCAAAATTTAGGAATGACAAAATTAGAAGAAAAGATAGAAGCAATACATCCCGAGACCTAGATTACACTCAAGATAGATAAAATAAGAGGAGTAGAGAGAGAGAATGCGAGCTATATACTTCCACAAGTGAACTATAAACTTTTATAAAACTACTACTAACTTTGATAGATTTACTATGAACTATGACAAAACCACCACAAATTTATTTGGAAAGCATTTTAAAACATTATAATTATTGTTGGTCTATTATAAGATGACCACGATCATTTCCATGTATCATAATAATGTTTTATATTTATATTATTTATATATACGCACTTCCAATTCATAGGTTGTATCTAAATATATATTTGTATACTTTCATTCCAATAAATAACTCTCTCCATGTTTTTGGAGACTGAGATTATGTTGTATTCTTATAATAAATATCTCTCTCCATATTTTGTGGATATTGTTATATGATATAATATCTATGCTATTACTCCTTAATTAGGTGTTGGTTGGAAGCATGATATTCTAAATGCAACCTCCCACATCCGAATGTAATCAATCAATATACTTTTCTCTCCATCATTCTGAATAATCTACTCTGAAGCTTGTGTTATGAATAACTCCTCTTCCAAGGAATGATTTGGCCACTCATTCCAAGGAATATGGATTAATATATTTTTATTTATTTCTTTTTTCTATAATGATAATTTTTTTGTAAATTATTATTTTATTTCTTGGTGTCTGTAACTATTGTTTTTTATATTTTATTGTGAACCTGCACATGTTTTATTTGTTTATCTTTTCTTTTCAATTTAACAACTTACTTTCCTATAAGTGTGATTTAATTGCATGCATGTATGATTTAATTTATGCAAGAGTGCCTTTCAATTTTTTTAAGTGTGAAGTGTGGTATAAGGTACTATTTTATAGAGATCCCTTTCTCCTATTTCATATTGCCTCTAAACACCAAACCTAGATTGACATTATTAAATGAAGGGGATTGATGACACCCATTATATCACATGAATAATAACCCTCAAATTGATTTGGATGAAAGGATTATGGAGGAAGGAACTTAGAAAGAGGCCATGGTTACTCCTTCATGAGATAATTCTAGAAAGTTTTATGTTGGACCCCTTTCAACAAGGAAAAAGTGGAGATATGATCAAAGGCAAAACCTAAGGACCTTTTAAAGGAGCTAATACCTTAAATGATCCTTTCCATCCCTTAAAATTGGAAATATCCATCCCCTTTTTTTAGGAGTTGGAATATTCAATAAAAAAAGGAGAATGGATTGAAGTATGCAAAAAAGCAAAAGTTAAAAAACCCAAGAAGCCAGATTCAACCAGTAAAAATATTTGCTCTAATAAAAGAAAGAAATAGGTTTCTAGCTAAGGTTTTGTGGAAGCTTCACTATTATTTATTTATTTTGGGCAGGGTGGTTTGATGACTTTTGATAGAAGACTATGGTGTGTTGTTCATTACCTCCTTTTTATTTTTTAGTGCTTAGTTTCCACTAGTAGAGGCATCCCAAATGAGATTTATTATTTTATCTTTATCTCCTTTATATAAGTATCCAAGGTCTTTCCAAACATGTTTTTATCCCTATTAAATAAAAAAATTGAAAAATTATAAATAAAAGTAATTAGATTTTTTATTTTTTATATGTATATCTAGGTTGAAAAATGATGGGATTATACTGAATCAAGATTCTAAAATAATCTTCAAATTCTATATATTTATAATTTATGACCTCAGGCACTTACATTAGATCTAGATAGTTACATTGATGCTACTATCTATTTTAGACATATATTTCTAGTACATAATATCAATTGCATCTATGTGCGAACACCTAGAGCCTTTTGGGTTTTATTTTGACTATACTCTAGTTTGTTTAGATCTCATACATCGGATGTTACTCTTTATGAAATAATCAAACCATAGCTTCCTCACCCTTTGAGTGACTATGGGAAAATGGGTTAATGGGCACATAGTGTCAATTTTTACCAAGGACCCTTATTTCAATGGTTGATACCTACATAGAAAATTCACTGAAGAGGGCCTCAAATTTTTTTATTTCTCCCTTACATGTTAGATTCTATGAACATAAGGATGTAATCAGTGAAAATCAAGTACATAGAGTGACCTAGCTCGTAACTTGTCAAATATGGATTATGGAATGCTCCTTCAATACTTTTGACTTATAGATGGGTTTTCCCTAAGATTGATATTGAAATATGAAAGAATATGGAAGCTTTACTCACTTTAATTTTGATAAGCTTCTTTTTGAGTTTCTAGGTCTATGCTTGGTAATGAATGAATGAGGGTTGATCTTGTATATATAAAAATCATTTTTTGTAAATATCTCATGTTAAATAACTTAGGCCAACCATAAGGATACATTAAAATTGAAAATTTGATGACTATAGGGCACCTGACACCTAGTCTGGCACATATCACTTGCATCGATGTAGATATTTGGCTAAGATGTGAGTGTCTAGGAAACTAGAAAATAATTACATGTTCAAGACTTGTAAAGGATGATAATAAGTAAGTTTATATCATTTTTAGAACTTTATAAGACTTGGACATTATAATAACATATGGTTTGACTAAGAGATGAGCAATAGGCACAAGAGATTATGAATGCAACCTTTTTGGTAGCGAGAATGTCTATAAATTTATGGACACAACCATGAAAATTACTTCCCAAATATAAAAGATTGATGTGTTATATAATTTAGATCTAGTGTCTATAGTTACACCCTTCTCATCCCCCCATCTTTAATGTAGTAATGAAATTTCTAGTTTAAAGGAGATGAAATGTGTACTTGAGTGTGTATAAAACACTTTATATTTGTGTGGGTCCCACATTAGTGCTTTGATAGTGATTGACCTACAATCAATAACATGTTACAATATATAATTAGTGATTATAATATAAAATTTAAATAACCTAAAATAATTAAAAGTAAAGATAGCAAGGTTAGGAGTACACCTCTGTATAGACAAAATCATCCCGCCTTTCAAAAATTTGATTTGAAAAGGTGTTTGATTATGAATCTTTGAGACTGATATTAAGAATTTTTTAAAAAATATAAGCACATACACACACACACACACACACACACACACACACACACACACACACACACACACACACACACACACACACACACACACACACACACATGATGACAACTTACCCATAACCTTGGAAAAAAATGAGTTGCCACCTAGTAGTAGATAATAGCTCAACCATGCAACCCAATCATACTTACAACCTAGTGAGCGTGAGTGACCCAAGTCAATTCACACCGTAAATATGGTCAAGGTGGATGATTCAATCCATCCATCCTATAAAATTGGTAATATTGAGTGTTGTAACCACTTCAACCTTTCCTAAAATGAACCAACTACTACAATAGATTGACTCAATAACAATAAATAAAATTACATCCTAGTGTATATTAAAATCTATACAAATGTTTGAAATTTGAAATTTGATTTTATTTTGTAATTTAAGTTTCTATTTGCATGGCATATGCACCTTAAATTATTATCAAGATAAAAATTGGGTATAAAAATGGTACCAATATATAGAATGCTACCATAAATGTGTATTTGAAACATATAACTATGAAATTTGCCAATTTGTAAACTATATAAGTGTGGAAAACATGACTCTATGACATACCCCCATTGAATCTGGAGATTTTGAGTCTTGTTGTAATTTTGAAGAAAATGTTTCTATAACATTCCCCCACTATAATCTAAAAATATTGAATACTAAATAAGTGTGGAAGTCATGCCTTGATTTGGGCAACAATTCAGGTGATAATTTGGGTGACAGTTCTACGCTAATTGATGACAGAACTTTCAAGAGCCATAATGTTTGCATCATAGCTCCAATTAACTCACCATTTGAACTATTGGAAATATAAGAATGAGGATAATGTGGTGATATGGCATGGATCTCTAATCAATGGTTTTTGACCACTCAAATTCCAATGAAAGTGCCCAAATTTTCAATCTTAGTAGTGTAGTCTAAAAATAGTAATTCCTCAAATTATGTATTATTTTAAATCATGGAAGTTGAACCACTTAATCTCCCTTGAGATTGGTGATCTTCCAAATCCTCCTACTAATTTCAAAATGTGTATAAATGAATATGTAACCTGAAATGGAAATCATACATCTCTTATCAGAGATAAGCATATAGTTGTATTGCAATCTTGAGTAATAAAACATCTCTTCTTAGAGAATTTCATTGTTACTATGTTATTTTTGTGTTCATGAAATATTTTTCAATCAAAACTTCTAAGTTTTAGATTAGTATTATTAGAGCGGTTTTTATTGAGAGTGTATAATCTCGAGGACGAGGTTAGGCTACAAGAAGCTTGGGTGGAAAATAATAGAGCTTCCAAACTATCCACCTATTTGCTCCAAATGACTTCAAATGGAATACAACACTGAGACATCTGATCCTTTCAAGGAAATGGTGAATGAAGCCCTCCAATGGCAACAAACATAGATGCTACAATAATTTTCCCAAATTCTTCAACAACTCTCGATGGAAAATTTTGGCTCCTCATCCGCACTTCCTGACTCTTCATCCATGGAACATCCTTTCAATGCCTCAACATCCTTCAAGGTTAAGGTGAATTTTTATATTCCTACATTTAAAGGCAAAACCAATGTTGATGCAGTAGAAAATTAGTTGCATCCATTGTCTTCCTACTTCTTTGTAAATAAATTCACTGATAGAGAAAAGATCATTTTTTCTCTTTTGAAAGAATCATTGCCCATCAAAAATTAGTGGGAAGTGTACAAAAAGAGGTTCAATACAGGTGACATTGGCCTTGAGGTGGAACCTACCTGGGATGATTTTGTGGAAGTGGTAAAGGAAGAATACTATCCCATTAGAGCATATGATGATCTGTACATACAGTGGTAACAACTTTTCCAAGGTAAGGAGCAATCTATTCAAGATTACATAGACATTTTTGATTCTCTATCTGCATGATTGGGCATCCAAAAAAGTGAGAAACATCAGACTCTCAAATATCATGGTAGACTAAAACGGTACATATGAGGGGAAATATAACTTTTAATTTGGAAACCCTCGATGAGACATACAAGGAAGATTGAGTACAAGTATGGAAGAAAGAATATGAAGAGTTAGCCTTCAAAATGGAAAAGCGACAAGGAAGGTCAAACATGAGGCCAAAATTAGAAGCAAAAGGAGATTCAAGATAAGAAACCCCAGAAGGGGAAGACTGGAAAATGGCGTGATTACCATAAAACTAGAACTCACTCCAAAGAAGAATATTGAGCCATCAAATCACTACTTTCTGAGTCACAATACTCGACATCTACTACTCTATCTCATACATAGCCTATAGTCGAAGAGGATGGAGAAGATATTGTAGACGCTAAGTCTGACACCATCATCACTACATCATAGACTCGTGAGGAAAGGTCAAATGACAAGGACAGATTGTTTCACTCCAAATTATGGGTAAAAGATAAGCCTCTACATTTCATTCTTGATAGTGGGAGTCAAAAGAATTTAATCTCTGCTAAAGTTTTGAAAAGTCTAAATCTATCCATGAAGCCTCACCCAAAGCCATACAGTATTGGATGGTTGAGCCTAGGGAGAGACCTCTGTGTCACCCATCAGTGTCTTATTTCATATGTAATAAAACCTTTCCAAGATGAAATATTGTGTGATGTGGTCAATCTAGATGTTTGTGACGTAATCCTTGGTCAGCCATTCATGTATGATCAACATGGCATCTATGAATCACAAACCCAAAGAATCACCCTCAATCTTAGAAAATGGAATTATAGGGTACTAGAAGTACCACCTCCCACATCTATCTCCTTGATTAGTGCCAAGTAATGTAAGAGATTGGTGGAGAAGACAAAGTAATTCATTCTTATGGTGGTCAAACCACATAAATCTAAGAAGGCTGATGTTGTAGTCCTGAATACACAATCAACACAACAATAGAAGTATATGGGACAAATCATAGGAGAATATGATGACTTATTCAAGTCACCCATAGGAGTTCCAATGCATTACCAGGTAAAACATTCTATCGATTTGATCCCATGATCACCTTTACCTAACATTCATGTGTATCATAGATCAGTTTTAGAGAATGATGAGATAAAAAGATAGATTCAAGAATTGATCCAAAAAGGTCACATTAGGGCAAGCTCTTCACCCTGTGGTAACCCTATTATCTTGAAACCAAAGAAAGATGGAACATGGAGGCTCTGCATTGACTATCGAGCCCTGAATAAAATCACTATGAAGAATCACTACCCCCTCCCCAAGATTGATGACATGTTGGACCAACTCCATGGTGCAAAGTTATTCACCAAAATTAATCTCAAATATGGCTATCACCAAATTCCCATCGATCCCACTGATGTTTGGAATAATGCATTCAAATCTAAGGAAGGGCTCTTTGAATGGTTGGTTATGCCTTTTGGCTTAGCTAATGCACCTGCAACCTTCATGAGGATGATGGATGACATCTTGAGACCCTTCACCAACTCATTCATGGTTATCTACCTAGATGACATACTCATCTACATTATAACATGGGAGGAACATCTGAAACATGTTCGTAAGGTGCTTCAAACTCTTCAGGAGCACAAGTTGTATGCAAATATTGACAAATGCACATTTGAGATGAAAACAATTTAGTACCTCAAGTATGTTGTGAATGAGGAAGGGGTCCATGTTGATCTAGAAAAGATTTGGGTTATTTGAGAATGGCCTACACCAAGGACCCTCACAGAAATTTGCAACTTCTTGGGTCTTGGAAATTTCTATCATAGGTTTGTTCTTGATTTTCACATGTTGCTTGGTCACTAACCCAAGTGATTAAAGGAGGAGCTAAAGCTACATTTCACTGGGGTGATATAAAACAAAGGGAATTTGAGAATTTTAAGAATAGACTTTGCTCAGCCCCTATTCTTGCCTTGCCATATTTGCATCAACCTTTTGAGTTGATGACAAATGCATCTGAATATGCCATGGGAGCTGTCATCATGCAACATGGCCATCCTATTGCATATCAAAGTGAAAATTCCATTGATACAGTCAGGAAATATCTGACATATGTTGAGGTTCTCTATGCCATTGTGCAATCTTGTAAACAATTCAAATGCTAAATCTTTGGAAAAGAGACGGTCATCTACACTAACCTTAGACCAGTGGAATTCATCTAGACATAGAACAAACTATGAAATGAGAGGCACCAAAAGTGGGCCACATATCTGTAGCAATTCCATCTGATAATCAAAATATAAGGGGAGCTCAAAGATAACCATAGATGTCTGAGCTACCCACCAATTACTGCACTTAGAACCATTCTTGACCTATGCGAACATGAGACTACCACTTGGGGTGCTCTGTATGAAGCAAATCGTGCCTTTGTAGGTACATATCAGGAGCTTCAAAAAGGTAAGCATATTTTTGATTTCTATTTTCAAGATAATGTCCTCTATCATATGGGGCACATCTATGTTCTAGATGTAGAGAAATAGAAGATGATATGGGAAGCACGTTTCAATAGGATAGCTAGACACTTTGGTGTAGAAAAGACATTGGCAGTTCTTCAAAAACACTTCTACTGGCCCGATATGCAAAAGGATATGGAAAGGTATCTCAAATATTTCACCCCATATGAGATATCCAAGCCAAAAAATAAGAAGCAAGGATTTTACACACCATTTCCATAACCAACCAGGCCTTGGGAATCTATCTCAATAGATTTTCTCTCAGGTTTGTCCACTTCAAAACATGGCAAGGACTGTATTTTTGTTGTATTTGATCATTTTTCAAAAATGGTTATCATGATTATTTGTAAGAAAAATACATGTGCTGAAGAAATTTCTCAACTATATTTTATTCATGTATGGCTCCATTTTGGTCTCCCCAAGTCCATTATCTCAAATTGAGATAGCAAGTTCCTGAGCATCTTCTGGTCCACTCTATGGAAGATGATGGATACCATGCTGATGAAGTCCATAACCTTCCATCCATAGACTGATGGTCAGACAGAGGTGGTGAACCAATTGATTGTTCACATGATTTAGATGTATCACTACAAACATCTATGCACATGGGATGAGGGGCTTCTTTTCATACAACATGGATACAATAGGGCCCTGCATAACTCAACCAAGCATAGTCCATCCCAAGTATGCTTTGGGTTCCAACCCATGGAAACAATTAATATAGCCATTATATTCTACAACATGGAATACACACATCATGGAATATTTGAGGTAGCAAAAGCAATAAATTTCATTGAACAAATGCAACACATCCAACAACAAGTTCATGACATCTTGGAGAAGATGAATCAAAAGTATAAGTAATGCCATGCCAAACATATAATTGAACACCATTTTGATATGGGTGATAAGGTTTATTTGTGGCTTCAAAAGGAATGAATTATAGGCCCACAAAAAAAAATTGAGCCTCTGTGATATGGTCCCTACATCGTCACCAGAAAAGTTGGAGAAAATGATTTTGAGTTAAACCTAGCAGCCTACTTTGGTCTGCATCCAATACTCAATGTGGGCCTCCTTAAACCATATTATCCAACTCTGTTAGATAGTTTAATCATATTAGAACAACTAGACATTGATGAGATTGATCCACAAATTTTTTCTCCAGTGGAGGAGGATCAGATTGTGGACACTTGGATGAAGATAACAAGAGGACGCTCTGTTCCACTTTATCAGGTGGTCAAAAGGGGCCAACATAGCCACCAAGGTGAGTGGCTCATAGAGAATAAAATTAAGACACAACTTCCACACCTAATGAGGAATATTGATACAATGGCGACCATTTATTCTCAAGGAGGGAGGAATGATCTGGGCAACAATTCAGGGGATGGTTCTACCCCAATTAATGATAAAACTTCTGGGAGCCATAACTTTTGCACCGTAGCTCCAATTGACTCACCGTTTGAACCGTTAGAAATATAATAATGAGGGTAACATGTTGAGATGGAATTTATATTTTATTGATAGTTTTTAACCTTTAAAATACTAATGGAAGTGCCCTAAATTTCAATTTTAGTAGTGCAGTAAAAAAATAGTAAGTTTCTAAAAATAGTAATTTATCAAATTATGTATAATTTTAAATCATGGAATTCAAACCACATAATCTCTGTGGATATTAGTGACCTTCCACATCCTCCTCTTTCTTTCAAAATGTGTATAAATGAATATGTAAATCAAAATGAAAATCAAACATCTCTTCCCAGCGACAAGCATATAGTTGTATTATGATCATGAGTAATAAAACATCTCTTCTCAGAGAATTTCATTGTAACTATGTTATTTTTATGTTCTTGATATATTTTTCAATCAAAACTTTTGAGATTTGGATCATGCCTTCTTTGCATGCTCCCATTGAAATATGAAATTGGGAAGGTGTGAAATCCATGCCTTTATGAAATTCTCTCACTATTATGTCTTTTTTAAGGTGAGGACAATTAGAAAATGGTATTTAATTAACCTCAAAATAATAAGATAAATGTATAATTTGTTTATAGATAATGTAAGATATATGAGTAATATGTCTAGGTACATAAAATAATGAGGTACATAGTATGTGATCACATAAAGTTCTAAGATGCATGATGTGAATCATGAAAACATTTAGATAGTAATAGTGTAATGTCAATAATTAATCAAACACACATATAAGATCACTCAAAATAAAATAAAAATATAATGGTTCAAGGATACATCAAATAAGGGGCATGTTCAAATGCCACATAATCAAAGGAACATGACTTAGTAAACTTTACACAAGGTAAGTAATAACATATTCAAAAGTCAATGGAATAAGTGATGCCATATTCAAATGTAAAATATAGGCAAATATAGGTATGGGCCCACAATACATGAAGGATATTCAAATACTCAAACAAGAAATACAATTAAGGAAGTGCATAAATAAAAAGCATGGAACATGAAAAATCTACATAAATATATCGTACTAATATTTGGATGTATGTGTTAACAAAAAATGTTAAGTACATAGCATATAAAGTACATAGGGAAATATATAAGCATGGGCAAAGTCCTGTGTAAGTATATAAGCTCAAAAATTATAATGAAAAATGATAATAGAATAATATAAACTAAGTGTATCATGATCAAATAAGTGGATGTCCCAAATGCCCAAATGATGTGAGTAGAGGGAAGGCCCAACATTATACACACAAACACACACACACACACGTGTGTGTGTGTGTGTGTGTGTGTGTGTGTGTGTGTGTGTGTGTGTGTGTGTGTGTGTGTGTGGAGGTCCTACATAGAAAGGAATAGATTATAAGGAATAGAGGAAGGAAGAAAGAATATGTGACTATAAACATAGATGCCAAAGAGATAATAGAATATATGACTGCTAAAAATATTTTTTATAATAATTTTTGGTATTTTTGGAATATTTGGAAAGAAAAGAATGTCTTATGATCTCATCTAATGGATTCTCATAGGTATCTCCCCACTAGGAACCTAGTGAAATAAACTGGTGATATTGTAAAAGAACATGTATATGTGTAACATTTGACACTATATTATATGTAATGTTCTATGTATTTATAATAGGAATTTATGATCATGAAGAGATAATAGGAGTAGGGGTTCATAGAACCTATCACTAAATGTTATGTGGTTTCTTTGATGTAATAGTAATAGGAACATGTTTAGGTGCTTTAGATATTTGAATATGGTGCATAGTAGATAAGGATTTCATGGAATCCATTTCATGTCTTTTATGTAATGGTCTTTTAAGTATTAGCTACCTAGGAAATTGGATCACCTATTGTTTACTCTTTCATGGAGGATTAGCCTTAGTATATTTGATAATTAAATGCCTAAATATAAATTTATCTTGTTCAAGTGGATTTTCATATAGAATTATAAAAATTATAACCACCCTATTGGCATGAATGTACACCCACGCAATGTAGAAAGTATTATACATAGTGTATGTATCTAAGATCATCCTAATAACATATCAAATACTCCTATGTATGGTATAACTAAAAATTAATTATCACATTTGTTGGGCCAACATGTAAAAGTACGTCAATGTCATCAAGGGCATAATGTGAGGTTCCATCAAATACTATGACCACTTTGGTCAAAGGGTGTATATCATTATATATATCTTAAATGCATAAATAATGTCATGGTACACACATTATTTCTAGGACCCTTATCAATCATAACATTGTGTATCTAAGCTAGTGATCAAAGTAAGATTGAATGAATAAGGAATGAAGATTTGAATCATCATTCATAATATTACTGTCATCAAAATTAATAGATAATTGTTAAATCATATGAGGTTTATTTTACATATAAGTAAAAATAACCCCATATAATAGGTGCCCATAATGTGATGGAGGAGGATGTGCACTATATGCCATTTACACTTCTGGTTCTCTCTTAGAATGGTCTTGTAAAGGATTTTTAAATATCTTTTATTTATGGTCACCACCAGTTTGTAAACCTAATTCCTTTAGAGGATCATCAAATGTAACTTTCTAGTCATCGATAAGGTCTTGAACTTATGTTTCATTTAAAATAATGATTTATAGAATGTCGAAGGCCTTGGTGATAGTCACAATAATAATTCAAATTATATCTATTGGGTAGAGGTTGATTCATATCAACATTTATAAGATGAGGGAAGGATATGAGGTAACACTCCATAATATTTGGATGTAATGAAATTGGAGTCTAAGGTAAGTGTTCAAATTATCTCCTTTATGTAGTGGATAATATAAGTTGATTAGGTTATTATGACACCACGTTAACCATGGTAATTGATTCTTTTTATTTTTTGTGGGTTTTACCTTATAATGTTTTTGATAGTAAACGTGGTATTTAATTTAGTCAGTGTGTTTGCTACATACTTAAGTTTGTTCAATGAGATAAGTTTCATTTTATAATGATGAAAAATGTGGCATAAGTAATTGAAAGATTTGAAAATTATGAAAATAATGAACTCATGTAATGGGGAAAGCAAACTTTTCTTAAATATATCTTGAAGTTATTTGTCTATCATGAGATTGGTAATTTTATCCAACATTGTCTTATACCTTAAGACATATTCATTGATTAGTTCATTGGTTCCTTATTTGATCTTTTTAATTTGGGCATAATAAACCTTTTTAGTAAAATTGATAAACAAGTGTCCCAAAGTCTAATCTACAATATGTTTGAAGGATTTTATTGGGTGAATTGGTATCATATAACCACCCTATACCATAGTTCTTGACGCTCCTTGGAAATAGTTTAGTCAAAAGTTTATTGTTGGAGGCCTAATAAAGGCATGCCACATAGAAAGATTGAAGATTATGTTCAAGATCACCCTTGACATCATAAAATGTGAATTTAGGTGCAAAAAAACTAATTAGAAAGTGGTAAAAATATATCTTAGGCATAAAAGGTTTATTTAACACCTATTTTGAATCAAAAGCACAAGGTGATTTTATAGAATATTGTTCAATATTTTTTACCTTGCTTCAAAATGTTTTATAGTTTGGATAAGAGATTGCACCTATTAGCCATTAATTTTTGAAGCTTGCTAAGTCACCAAAGGAGGTGTACTCATGGTTTGAGTGGATATAGGCATCAAAACTGTTAATTGGGTTGAAGTATTTATGTTTCTTATGTGAGATGTAACAATAGTAGCTTCAGAGAACAAATGTGTAAACACATATCCTGTGCCCTCATTAGAAGTGTGAAGTGGTGATGTGATTATGGGGAAGCTTGTTGGTATAGAATCAATTGCAATACCCCCTAAGGATTCACCATCACTAGGTGAGGAATCATGTCTTAACATGATTGCTGATTTCATCTCTTGTAACATATAAAAATGCACCTATTAAGATCTTGTTATAAATATGAGTGACTGATGTTTCTTTATCTTGCACTTGAAAACAAGTATTTTGATTAACACTTTTCATTACTTACAAATTAAGGATTTATAATTTAAGATAAATTACAACAAATCAAAACCCTAGGAATCAATTTTTTTTGTATTCACAAAGGTTTGGTTCACAAAATATTTAACCGTAAATTGGGATGGGTCAATATAGTATAGAGTTAAGAATATCGAAATGAATAAGTACAAGGGTGATAAAAATATATAAGTAATATAATTAATTGAAAATTTAGATAAATAATATTTTGAATTTAAATTTTGAGATATGCCAAAAATAAAAATTAAAACTATTGATTGATATTGTAATAAATTAGAAACAAGATTACATAGTTTATTATGCGTATAAATGTCTTGTTTGAAACAAATTGCTTTGAAAGAGTTGTCAAATTTTTGAAATTTACACTCTATGACCTTAGATGCTTGTGTTAGATTTGGATGGTTGTGTCCATGCTACTATATGGTTTCGAAGTAGGTGAGTAATATGTGATAGTATTTGTATCTATGTGTGATCACCTAAGGGATTTTGGATTTTTTATCACCTTTACTTTGGAGTGTTTAGATCTAGCACATAGGGTATCGCTCTTTATCAAATGATCAAAGCCTAATTTTCTCACCATTGAAATCACTGTGGAAAAATTAGGTTAGTGGCCATATGGTGTCAAGTTGTCTTAAGGACCCCTCTATCAATAGACACTACCTACATAGCCAATACTCTAAACAGGGACTCATACTTATGTATTTCACCCATACGTATTGGTTTGTATGTACATACGGATGTAATGTGTGATAAGTAAGTAAATAGAGTAACCTATCTTGTATTTTAGTATATATGACCCATAGAAAAATTCTTTAGTACTTTAGACCTATAGATGGGTTGTGCCTATAACTGATATTGAAATATAAAATAATAGGGAAGCTTTGCTCACTTGAATACTTGTTTGATTGTTTTTGATAAGTTTCCATGTGAGTTGTTAGGTCTATGTTGGGTAATGAATGGTTGGGGGTTGATCTTGTATATATATTAATCCCTTTTGACATATCTCACATTAACTCATTTAGGCTGACTATAAGGATACATTACAGTTGTAAATTTGATGGCTTTAGGTGATTAGAAACTTAGTTTGGCACATGACACTTGCATCGATATAGGTATCTAGCTAGGATGCAAGTGTTCGAGAATCAAAAACACGTATAAGTCCAAAACTTGCAGAGAATTATAATAAATAGATTTATAATATTTTGAGTAGTATAAAATTTGTGGTCATCAGAATAACATATGATTGTACTAAAAAATAATCAATAGACACAAAAGATACTGAATGTGCGACATTTGATAGCAAGAAGGTCTAAGAATTGAAGAATACGACTATGAGAAGTACTTGCCAAGTATACAAGACCAAAGTACTATATAATTCAAATTTAGTGTCTATAGTATAAAAAGATAAGTATAATTTGAGGAATGATCTCACTTTTTACTCCACAAATACTAATCTCTCACTCACCTCTTAATTTCGTATATAGAAAACTTTTATGTTCTTATAAAAAGTATTAGAGAATCATCATCTGAACTCATCATTTGAACTAGTTGAAATATAGTATTGTAGATTCAATCGAAGATAGTGCTAGAAAATACACTAAAATTCTGTATAAAGTAATTAACAATAGATGGGGAATCAAAGATGGTTGTCCTAATTAAATTGTTTTGATCTATTGATTATACCCTCCGGACTCTGCTGCTTGGTGGCATTTAATTGTATGATTTTCATTTTTGCCTCCCTAAAAAAATTAAAAAGAAATTGAATTAAAGTAAGATAACTGAGAAAAAATTTGGAAACCCCCAAAAAAAAATAAAATAAAATATCAATATATTTTTATAATTCATCATATTTTAATGATGGATCACCAAATATAATCACTTATCAGAATATATTTATCATGAGACTATATTTACTCTTATATCTTGATTTTAGATTACGCAGTATGATCCCAAATGTTATAAAAAAATCTATAAAAATTTGTTTTCGAATAGAATTCATCATTCAAATCTATTCTATGCCAATTTCATCGTAATTGCGACAGTGGGTTTGGTCACGCTTACAGTCCTCCCACTTTTGGACGTGGTTGAATGGAACAGCGCGTTGATTCACAAAGCAACTGCTGCATCATCTCCATCGCCTCCGCCTCTCTTTTTACACTTGTTACTGCTCGCCATATGCCCAGGGGCCGAATCAATTTTAGTCTGCGACTCCTGCGTAGAATGAATAGTTACTGCGAGGGGAAAGTTGAGCACGGCTTTGGATCCGCGCATTTTGAAAGCAGCACGGTCATATGCGACTGCAGCGGCTTCCGCGCTTTGGAAGGTGCCCAGCCAAACTCTGGCACCCTTCCTAGCGGAATCTCGTATTTCCGCTGCAAATTTCCCCCAAGGCCGTTCTCTCACTCCCCTGTAGTGACGCCTTTTCTTTCCATTTCCATCTGAATCAGCAGAAATATTATTTTCGAACGTGGGTATGCCATCGTCTTTGTCTAATGTAAGACGCCTCGCCTTCCGATTCCTCTCCTCCGCTAAATAAGCACCAGGTTTCTTCAAAGCATTTGTATCAATGCCTCCGCTATTGTTATCAACGTCGCCAAGCAAATGGTGGAAAACGCTGTGCATGTCCATGGCTTATCAATGGAGTTACTTGTTATCCTACGGATGGATATTTATTGAAATATTAAAAGGCGGAGGCGGCTGTGGAAATTTCGTCAAAAGTGTGGCATCAATGAAATCTGATCTCCTGTCACGACTGAAGTTGATAAGAGATGACTCATTTGTCTGTTCATTGAAGTCACAATTTTTTTCTGGGTTAATCCATCTCAACTCTAAAGTTTGTTGTGGGTCAGCACTCACGCTTCTCCTAGATATTTACCCGGTCACTATCTGGCATGGTAATGGAGTGGATGGACTTCACTTTTCATCGACATGTTCTTTCTTCTTTTTAACTCTTTTCACATATATATTTTTTTTCATATAGATGAAAATCGGTGTCTCAAATAGGAAGCTGTTATTTCAGTCAATAAGATCTCAAATGGGAAAGCTCTTATTTTAGTCAATAAGATCTGATATCGAATTGATAGTTTTATTTTAGGACTCTAGTTAGGTATTTTTTAATTTTGTCTCTTTCTGATATGATGTATTACTATTCTAAACTTCACAAGAGTAAACCATTAGTCATATCATAAACAATCCAAATAAATTCCTCTTCGTTTTAGAATTCTATATAAAGTATTTATTCTTACATCTTTATAGCAAGGTATGACTATGAAGCCTTCTAACACCATTATAATCTTTTTGCTATAAACATTTTCAATTAAATAAAAATAAAAATTGAAAAAATTATATTCATCCATTGTCTACTAAAATAAATACATAAAACACTTTTAAATAATAAATTCATTTTGTTCATTTTGTTTAAAAAAAGGCTATCAATCAAATAATATTAAAAGCAACAATAAATTAGAGGACAAGAAATTATATAGAGTTTTAAAAATATTTGAATTAAAAATATAAAATTTATTGATTAATTGTATAATAGATGTTAGAATTTTGATAATCATTAATACGTATTTCATATTTTTAATTATAAAATATTTGAAGAAAACTTACAACTCATCCATCACAATTGAACATCAAATATGATCTATCATTTTTATATAAATTTAGATTTAAAATATGACCGTCATTTATATAAATTTATATGTATTAAATTATATGAAGGATGTTTAGTATTTATTTATTATCAATAATAGTATTGCTTTGCATATTATGAAGGGCAATGTTAACAACTTGTCATCGCTGTTTGACGGGCATAGGCGGCCGTCAAATTTACGTGATATCTAGTTTCGGGGTGCACTCTTTTAAACCATAAATGGGCCTATATAAGTATCACCCAAGTCACCATTTACGTAAGAAGCATGTCTACGTAATATGTTCGTCAACGAAGAATAATCTTCAAATATCACCCCGGCCATATTCAATGTATTTTTAGAAATCATCTCATTCGACCATCTGGTTTGTAATTCCATGTCTTTTTGGACACTCACAATACTATGTGTGACGAAATCTTAAGCTAACATTTGTGGGTCCAAGGTTTATAGTAAATTCTATAACCACTCACGATGTATGTCACATATTATTTTAACGCATGCATGTCAATTTTAGTGGCTAAAGTGGTTTCATCTAATTTTTATTTTTATTTTAATTGTAGCATGTGATTTTTGAAATCTGAGAGGTGGTCGATGAGGAACAAGGCTCAAACTCGAGACAGTTGGGTGGTGGTTTCATCTATTTTTATAAATATATTTTTTCATTCTTTTAAAGATATATTTTAACATATAATTGTAAAAAATTTAGAAAAATTCCAAGATTAAAGATTTAAGGATAAGACATCATGGAGTGAATTCATACTTGTTTAAGTTTAAAGTAATGAACATATATATGTTTAAAGTACGATGAGTGTCATATCTCTGTTATTGTACGATGTGAAGCCCTCCTCATACTAATATGAGATTTTATTATGAGAATCGACCTTGCATGTCTTCTAATTTATTATATAAATAAATTGTATAATTTTTTTTTGAAGAATAATTATTAAAAAATATTTTTATTTATAATTATTGTATAAATAAGTTATAAATATTGATGTATATATACAAATATATACTTATCCATAAAAAATATTATTACATAGGTATCATAAATTATACAAACATATTTTTTTAATATACATTAGAAACTCCGCGTAAAATGTACTATGTGAAGGAGAAGATGAAGAAAGTTACACTAGTCTAAATAAAAATTAAAAAAATAGTTGATATGTGTACCAACACCCCTCTCAAAAGCAACTTAGAAGTAAGAGAATGAGGTAAAACTTCAAATATTGGTCCTAAAAACTAAGGCATGTTAGGCACCAATGTATAATAAGTGAAAATAATATAAAACTATACAAATATCTTTTTACACTAGAATTAATTATAAATTATAATTAATTCTAAATAAAACTTTAAACTATTGAAATCTAACTTAGAATTATATATAAAATAATACAATAAAATATAAAGATTTATAGAATTTGTGAATTTGATAAAAATAGAAACTAGGATTAGCGTTGAAGAATTATTCTCTAAAATTATTTATTTTAGACTGTATTAATTTTATTTGACATGCAATTATCTCAAAAGGCCTGCAAACATAAATGCGATATGAAATAGTGATTCATTGTCTACTAGGACAAGACTATAAGATAGGAACATGAGTGTAGTGGGTTATTTTTTGTGTACTGTGACTTTGTCATGTTAGATTGTGTGTTGGATTTGTTCACTTGCGTGTGTATGCAAATTATTAATGTACAGATTATGAATTGATGCACAAAAGATATATAAAATCAAAACCTTAATCCTATATAAGGACACAAAAGGAGATCAAATGTAAAAACAAAAACAAAATAAGAAAAGTGAGAATAGTCAAGCAATCCTCAGAAAACCCTTTGTTGACTAAATGCTACCTACACAGCCTATAATAGTTTCAAGTTGATGTAGTTATCCCAGTTTAGGAAAGATCATATTAGTACAACTAGTAAAATTGATTAGAATGCATGGAAAAGGATACCCACAACATGAAATAAACATTGTTAGACTTAGAAAAGGACTAAAAAATTGTAATACAATTTTAATATGGATATTTACATGGAAAATAGATGCTTTTAAAATCAGAAAGATAAGTGCCTTGTAAGAGAATGCTAGGTCCCTTAAAGTGTGACCTTTATTGTGCTTTTATAGAGAGATATTTTGAATGTTTATGATAACTGACCTATTGATATGCATGGGAAAGTTGTTAGGAAGTGCGTCATTTTTAAAATATAGTTTTTATTATATGAGATACAACTTCATAGTACTAGATAGGTGCACAATGTGTTCTTATCTACCTAGTGTATACTTATCCTAAGAGGTTAGAGGCTTATAAAACAGTAGTGTCTGATTTAAATTTCAATGGATTATGGAATGCAAACCTATAATCAATTAAAAATGGCACTTGAGTGATAAGAGTGTTAATTGTGACCACATATGCCCAATTTAGCCTTAGACCTATCCTAGGGCTTATTTTCACACTTATAAAGCCTTCGTGTGGGCCATAGGCATCCCTACTCATTCATTTAGTAGTATTAAACCCTCAATCTTACATCCTAGCCCTTAATGCCTCAGGTTCTACCACTTGGACACTAGCACCATAATATGGACAACAACATGACATGGATCTAGTGTCCCAATATTGGTGCCACTGTCCTTTCCCTCTTTTTTCCACAAATAGATATCTTTTCAAATATTAGACTTCCTAAGGTTGGCTTAGACCACTTTTATCACCCACACAAGCACCATAATAGTATACATACATGAATCTTAGCCCTCTAACCACTAGATGGAAATCAAATGCAAATTACATATGCAAACTTGAAACAAGTTGTGTATAATTAAGGTTATCAATCCCTATTCTACCTTACTTCTACATACTACCATCTATAACATTTCTAAGCTCAAATTATTTAGATTTATAGTCTTGAGCACATTCAAAGTACTCAAACCAACCATCATACTAACTTCACTTGCACTCACACTAGTACTTAGGTGGGGATAACTACATTGGACTTGATCCATCTTTAGAGTATTCATTTGTAGACAAATCTCATCACAACGAGGTGTTGAGGATGTCCAACATACCCTAATAACATACACACTTTTTTGCTCATATGAATCAGATGCCCTAACGATATGGAAGATTAGGGTTTTATCATAAAATTAGTCAAAACATGCCATCTACAAGGTTTCAGAACTCATGCATGTAGTGGCATACCTTATAGATCTAGACATAGGTACACCCAAAAGTTTAGAATAATCCTGACAAAGGACACTACCATAAAAATTGGGACATTAATACCACATAAAATTATTATCCAATTAAGGTGCTATTATCTGGGAGGGGTTTTGATACATGGATCTTATTTGAGACATTTAGACTAGCCTTTACCTTAGTTTTCAACCTCTAGATCATCTATCTTTTTCATTTTGTATATAATTTATCATTTACATTATTTATTTATAATTTTAGAAAGGTTAAATTTAGTCAATTTTGCAACAAATTAGTGTCTATATTTATTACATATTTCTACCCTTATTTACTATACTCAGCTATTTAACAACATATGTTTTACATTCACTAAGTCCTAAAAAGTTAAAACATTTAGCGAACCTAATGTACTTTGAATATTACATAAATCCCAAACATGGACAACACTAGGGTTTATATTTCTATCAATCTGAGACCCATATTTTAGATTTCAAATCCATACATTTTTTGATTTTATTTGATATAATCATGATAATAGTGATAGAATAAGTGTATCACTTTTTGGTGCGAATTTTAATACTTTCATTTACATGTTTGTTTCCTTTAATTTGGAATGAACTCAGAAAAGACATAAACAAATGCATACATGATGTTTTATATAAATTAAAATTCTTGTCATGTTTTTTTATTTCTTTAGCATGCTATATTTCTCTTATGTGAAATTCAAGTAAGAAGTAAATATTTAAACACATAGAGTATATATTACATAAGATACCAACTTCATTACCTAAAATTAAAAAGTCTCCATTAGATGCTTTTTTTTCTCTTTGGTTCACTTTTATTCTTTACCTATCACTCCTATACATAAGGTAACATCATTAGTCTCGCTTATCCCTCTTATTTATCAACCACACATATAGCCACCATCCTACCTCTACTACCAACTTTACGCTACTAGTAGACACTATAGGCCAAGTTATGATGTCTACATGTTTTCTCGAAGCTTGGTAGGTTATCAAAACCCATGGCCATGGTTTTGTTGACAAGAGCAATGTTTCTTGACCCGAAATTTATAGTTTATATCTCCTACAACATTCTCACACATGGAAAGACATTTTGTATGCCACATTTCATGATACTTAGGTACTTCAAACATCTAAGATAGCTTATTTTGCTTCCATAATTAATAGTATGAAATGGATTGAAGTGAAAATTTCCTTTGAAAAGGAAGATTTCCCACCTCAACACATCATAGATTTACACTTGCCCCTCTACATTGCATTATAAATTAATGAAGTAGGTGTGAAATAGGTTTTAGTAAATAATGGATTTGGATTAAACATTCACAATATCTCTTTTCTTCAAATTCTTAATATACATGCTAAAGATTTAGATCCTTATAATATGAACATCTAAGGGTTTTATAATATTCCATTCAAAATCTTGGGTCAAATCACACTAAGCCTTACATTGGGGCCTAAAATACTACCTAAAACATGTTAAGTTATACCTAATGATTTTAATTACTATATCATGCATGGAATACCATGGATTCATTATATGCAGATAATTTCATCCACTTTACGTGCATGTTTAAATTTTAGCTACAAAGGTGATATCTACACTAGTCTTATGGATAAAGAACCATTCAAATATTGTCAACATATAGAGCCTTTCTCAATCATATTTGTCATATGGATTTTACAACAACACCACTCTAGTATACTATTCATATCTCATGTATCACTCCTATAAACATTTAAAAATCCTAGGATAATAAGTTCACTTCTCCTTTTAAATTGAGATACTTCCAAAAAATGTGTTACATAGGATAAGCCGTTGGAAAACATGAACAAGAAATCCTTAATCCCATTGAAACAAATGATCAATGGGGTAGACAAGGATTGGGATATAAAGATAACACACCCAATGCTAATTCCTATCACCATACTTCTTAACATATAATTTTTTGTCCACCTATTCCATGGGCAAATGATATGGTAAACCATGTTTCTGCACTCTCAATTATTTACCATGATCTTATCAATGATAGAGATTCTCTAGATATACCTACTTTCAATGAATTTAATAATGATGAGGCTATCTTAGAATTCTTGGGGGCATACAAAGATATGAATTCTTTATATCATAAGAATAGGTTTCCTCATTACACAAATTCCCAAGCATACTTTGGTGGGTGTTTAGATGATTCAGATTATATTTTACCCAACATAGATGATACTATACCTAAAACACCATACTCTATGGATTGATCCACATTACTTAATGAAGAAATAATTGAATTCAATTATGGCACATATATGGATCCTTTTATCATATTATTGGTTGCTACCTTACATAAATAAGAAGATACATATATTCATTAGATTTTGATATATTTTTTTGAAGTTTTAACTTGGGATTATTTTGATATGCCTCATATTGATCCATCGATTATAGTATATAGGATTATACTCTATCCCAATGCCAATATGATGAAATAAAAAATTCAAAAATGCACTAAAAAGTTTCTTTTTTAGTCAAATATGAGATCCAATGGGTATTGGATGTTGGTTTCAATCAAAAAATTTCTCATCCCCAATGGGTTGATAATATTGTCACTATTATATAACCTAATAGCCAAATCTGATGTTGGTGTGATTCTAGAGACTTAAACAAAGCATGTCCTAAGGATGATTTTCCTATACCCAACATCAATATTTTAGTCAAATCTACAGTAGGATATGAAATATCTATTTTATGGATGGCTTGGTTGGTTATAATCAAATTAAGATCATTTAATAAGACCAATAAAAAACATATTTTACCATACCATGGGGCACTTTTTACTATAAAGTCATGCCTTTTGGATTAAAAAACATAGGAATAACATACCAACAAATAATGACAGATATATTTCATGATCTTATTCATAAAATATTTTAAGATTATGTTTATGATTTAATTTCAAAATAAAAATAAAAATAAACCATGTAATAGATTTGTAACATATTTTTGAGAGACTAAGAAAATACAATGTATGACTCAATCCCAAGAAATGCATCTTTGTGGTTTCATTGAGATAAACTCTTAGGATTTATAATATCCCAATGTGATATCAAAGTTGACCCTAATAAATTTAAATAATTAATGAACATGCCTCATCCTACTAATTTAAAGTAACTTCATTCCTTACAAAGTAAGATTCAACCAATATGCCATTTTGTGGCACAAGTTATTGATAAGACTCAATCATTAACTAGATTACTTAAGAAGGATATAAAATTTCAATGGGACATCACATGTCAAGAAAAATTTGACACACTCAAAAAATACTTTATACACGCACCTATCTTATTTATATCAACACCTAAGAAGCCACCTCTCCTTTACCTCTCAACAATAGATCATGCACTCTGTGCCCTCTTGGCACAACATTATGATTAACATAAAAAGTGGGCCATTTACTACCTTAGTTGTACACTTGTTGACTAAAAATAAAATTATCCATCAATATAAAATCTTTGTTTGGCACTTGTATTTGCTACTCAAAAGCTCTGAAAATATATGAATAATAATGAGACACAAGTCATGACAAAAGTCGATCCTTTTAAGTTACTCATCTTGAAACCACCTCTATCAAGATGTATTAAAAAATGGGTTATGTTACTCACATAATTTTACCTCAAGATAATCTTATAAAAAATAGTAAAATGATAGATAATTATATATCAATTACCAACAACCCTATTATTGGACACAAATCCTATCAACAACAATTTTAGGGATGACTTCACAACATATAATGCCACTTTTGATACTGGATAATATTCTTTGATGGTTTTATATGTGCATCTAGTGTCATATTTGGAATTATTTTAATTTTACCACCTGGGAACATAGTACCCATAATTTATCAACTCAATTTTTCATGTACCAATAACATCGCAAATAAGAATAACTTATCTTCGGCCTTCAAGTAGCTCAAACTCTCTAGATCAAATAAATCAAAGTTTTCAGGGATTTACAATTAATTGTCAATCAGGTCACATACATTTAACAAAATAAATAATAATGCTTCATTCTATTCAATAATATGGTTCAATGACTACAAGCTCAATTTGAAAGCTTCTCTATTAGAAACATTTGATGTAAATGTAATTTTCATGCTGATGCAATAGACCATGCAAAATCATTAATCCCCACTAACATAGATGAATAAAATTCTATCTTTACTATCAAATAATTAAAATATCCATTAGTGTCCCATGCAAACATCATATCTCTAAAATTTACAGTTATCACATGTAACATAGTAGGGTCTGAATGGTTCTATGATATATACAATCTTCTTCCTAAATCTATTACACTAGATACTTTCACAAGAAATGAAAAAATGCAAACTATAGAGAAATTCCCTCTGATATGACATCATTGGTGGGGACTTAGTCAAAATATATTTTGAGGGAAACTTAATCTAATGTTTAAAATTCTAGGAAGCTAATTTGGATATCATACAAGTGCATGACAATGAATGTAGTGGTCATTTCAGTGGTAAAGCTATGTTACACAAATTACTTAGACAAGTTTACTATTGTCCAACCATGGAAAAATAATGCTAGGAATATGCCAAGTTATGCAATAAATGCCAATGCCATAGCAACCTACACCATCCCTCTACAATAACTAAAACCCATAATATCCCCATAGCTATTTATGTGATGGGGTTTTGATATAATTGGTAAGATAAATCTAGAATATATAGGATGTCACAAATTCATTATCACAAGTACATAATAATTTAGAAAATGGGTGGAGGCCATTCTACTACAATCCACAAAGAGAGAAGATATATGCCATTTTCTCATGACCAACATTATTTCCCATTTTGACTTCCTAGTGACCATAATCATAGACAATGAAACTTATTTCAAGAATAAAAGAGTGAAGAATTATTTTTCTAAATATAAAATCTAGGACACATTCTCTACTTCTTACTACCCATAGGGAAATGGCAAGAAGAAGTAAAAAATAAGACAATCAATAATATCCTTAGAAAAATAGTTACCAAATTTGGTGATGATTGACACAATCATCTCATCAATGTACTATGGGCTTACCTCAATAGTATTCAAAAACTAATAGTATTTACTCATTATTCACTAGTATATGGCATAAAATTAGTTATCCCACTAGATTTATAAAACCCATCCTTATAGGTCTCCTTAAAAGGGCTCATCACAGATGATCAATATAAAGAGAGATGTCTCTATGAATTAGATCAACTAGATCACATGCACATTCAAGCCATAGAACATCTCAGGGCATATCAAAAATGAATCTAGTGGACCTAAAATAACCATGTTCATAGCATGGAATTCGAAGTCAATAATCCATTTTTAATATAAAATCTTTAAAATGTCAATGCCAAATAAGAAAACAAATGAAAATTCAAATTAAATTTTCTTGGCCCATAATTAATCACAAAAAATCTTAGCCCAAAAGTATACCATATAGCTTCGCTTGATGGAAAGGCAATCAAAAACCCATTGAACATCATGCATCTAAGGAGATTTCACACACATGCATGCACAGGCAGGTGCACACATGTGCACGTACACACACACACACACCCCCCCCCCCCCCCCCCCCCCCCCCCCCCCCACACACACACTTCCTATTGCTTATAAATAGCTTATATATAGAAAATAATTTTTTTTTTCCAAAAACATTCAAATATTTACCTAGAAAACATAAAATTATAGATTTTATATATTTCCATGTTTACATTTATTAAATTTTCTAGATACTACATATTTTATCTATCTTAGTATAGTCAATTTTATCATGCATACATGCTTCACTTATTCTTGTTGAGTTCTTAAAAATTACTATAGGACTCAGGTCCACTACACCGATCTATATTTTATATTATCTACCCCATGGGGGCATCTGCATAGATACATGGGTTCTTCATTTGACACATTTCCCTATTTAGGTGTTCCCTATACATAGGTTTTATTACCAAGTTCCATTTTTCTACACTCTACATCATATATTTAACATTGTTATATCTTGATATTGATCATGCTACAGTTACTCAATTTTTTTTCTGGACACTACTAATTTAGACTCAGCATATGTACCTCTTAAATCTTACCCAGATTTGTACTAATATTCATTTATACCTTCATTTATAACTTTCCTAATTTAGAATTGATTGTTCATCTATTATTCTTCTATTTGATGTCATTTGAATATGCCATTGCTCTTTGGCTCTATGCCATTTATTTTCATATTATGTATATTTTGGACATGTGCCCATGTCCTTTGTGTACTTTCATGATTGTGTATGTGAAAATTTTAACATGTCCTTCTTTGTAGCTCTAAGAGAAATTTATTAATGTTTTCATATGTGGACATTTGAACATATCCTTGTATGTCTGAATTTCTTTGATTTAGTGACATGAGCCCATGTCCCTTATATTATGATTCCTTGTCCTACTTTACATGCCTCATATGTGTTGTATGTATGATTTTTTTGTATGTATCATGGCCATGACAATAATACATTTCTTGTACCACACTATAGTTTTAGATGTCATGAGGGACCTCATGCATCTCCCCTTCCTACTTCAGTGTTGTGATGGACATCATACCCCATCCTTCTAGGTCGGTACTCATTTATTACTTAGATTTGTTTTTACATACATTTTTATATATATCTTAACATCATTTTGAAATGTAGACATAATATACATTGCACATTAAAAACATATTCTTAGGTTATCTTACATTCTGATGTTACATATGCACATTATATTGGATTATTATGGAAATCTCAAATATGCTCTAGCTAACACACATTTTGTAGATATTTTTATTTTAAGGGAAATTATTTTGCATGTAGAACAATTTTTATCAATAGAGGGGGCATTTACATGTGTTTATCATAAAGATAAAACTATCAGAATGCACTCAGAGTATAATTTTCAACACACAAAGTCATATTATAGAAATCATATTGAGGTAAAAATAGTTGGAAATAGTGACATAGAGATCAATATGGTTGGAAAAATATTAGAATAGATGGAAATTATTAACCAAATTGGGACACTAGAAACACATGGTACTACTACCTAAGATATGACACAAATGTCTAATACACTCAATTTCATAAAAATCTAGATTATCGAGAAAAATATAGTAGGTATAGTCTACGATTGCACAAGGTCTGTTACAAATTTATCAGTTTAGCTTAAATTCATAATAATTTGCTTAGATTAGGGTAATCATGTGTGACATGACCACTCCCATTTATAGTTCAAATACTATGATACATATTATTAAGACTTAGTCCAAAATCCATACGCTCAGATATTAGATTTGGGGGCATGTGCATGACACATTGTTTTTCCATGGTCACTTACACACCAGTTGATAAAATGGAATGGAAAATGCCATACTATTATCTACACTATATACATTAAACATCATATTATATGTTACACATCAGTTTCATGCCTTATTCCATCTATAGTGGTTGGAATTCTTGAGTGTCTTGGAGCTACCTAATGTACCCGAGTTACCATAGAGCTAACATCTCCTTTTATACATTTTTAGTTACAAATTTCAAGTTATATATCATAGTTTTAGTTTTAGATGCATCTACTACACATGGGTAGGCAATTGTGGAGTCATATTCTACTTGAGTT